>CAUYQU010103191.1:0-47702 GCA_963574635.1 Cheracebus regulus
TATCTTTCCCCAACTCCCCACCCCCCACTGTAATGATGCAGCTTTTATAATCAAGTACTCTGAATACCTTCTAAGTTATGATTACATAACCCAATCTTGCAAAATGAACATCTACATAACCAACAATGTTCTCATATGGAAAAATCCTGTGTGTCTACACATGTCTTTTTACATTTTAGGATATAAAATATACAGGATATCCCTCATGTGACAGAGCATGAATAACAAATATTGATTAAATAAATAAAATGTATTAAAATAATTCCTAATTATTACATTACTATCAAAGTTCCCATTTGTGATATGATTAAAATACAAAAATTAGAATGATATGGTTGTAAGAAATCCATACTAAGAATCAAAAGAGCTAAGGTTAAAACAAATTATATACATATAATATATATTAACATTAAAATCTGACCATAAGCAGAAGTGCATGAAATTGTATAACTAGAAACTGTCAGAACAGAAGCAACTGTGTCATTTTCCATAAGTCTTGCTTGAATCTAAAACAATAAAAAATTGATAATAAAAGCCATTAAATAATGAAGTCTTATCTATTCTGCAGGTTAATGCTCAGGAAACTAAATCCTAACCTTAGTCAAAATGCAGGGCTTATGGATTTAAAGACTTTTCCAGTGTTTTTTTAATATAGGCAAATATAACTTAATTATAAAGCTCCATGATACCTTTATTTTATAGGATAAATAATTCCCCAATTTCTATAATCGAATAAAATGAAAACAAATGGGATCAATAGCATAATGTACAGCATGAGGACTACAGTTAATAATATTGTATTGTATACTGGAAGTTTGCCAAGGGAGTAGACTTTTAGGTATTTTTACCACCAAAAAAAAAACAAAAAAAGCTATTTATGTGAGATGATGGATATGTTAATTTGCTTGAGTGTACTAATAATTTTAGTGTATATGTACATAAAACATCATGTTGGTCTATCTTCAATATATACAACAAAAAATAATATGGCAAGCAGTATTACTTTTAAAAGTATGTTTACAGTCTACATTTAAAGGAGCAAAATAATCCCACTGAGGCAGAGAATATGTGATTGAAAAATTTTTTTAAGTAAAAAAGAATAATTGTTCTCTCTCTTCCCCAAAAGTCACAATATAGGTAAATTATTTCTTTACTTCAAGAGATATTAACGTTTTTCTATAAAAATGGACATTATGTAATTTCCAGTTTGTTAAAGAGTCCCTTATAAGTACAGAAAAGTAAACATTCAAAGAGTTAAACCTGCTTTCAAGATCAATTTGTTTCTCCTTGAAGATAAGAAAACAGTAAGATCATATCAACTCTAAACAAGGAACAAATCAAATGTTTTTGTGTTACCCATCTGAAATAGCTGAGTCAGAGAATTTGTGGTAGAATTTTTTAAAAATTGTTTAAAAAGAAATAGACAAAAGGTTTGCATTTAATCCTGGTAGATTAAAAAAAATTCTTTATTGATGCTCACCACTGAAACATTAATTTGACTTAAGAAATTGAAATAGAGACCGGTGAAACTGGATGCCTTCAGGATGATATGGCTATAGACAAAAAGAACCATTAAGAAAAAACAAAAAAACTCTGAGAAAAGAAATTGATCCATAATGCAAAATCATGCAACTTTTTAAATGAAATAAATGGTGATGAAAGAGCTTTTGGAAATTAACGCTAATGATTTACATGAAAATGTCAACAGAAAGGATAGTGGGAAAAGTCTAATTTCTATCCCAGGAAGTGGACAAAAAGACAGCAAGACAGATACTGGAATAATAAAGAAAAAAATTAGAGAGACTTCTCTTTTGAGAAGATTAGATTAAGGAAGTTGATGAAGTTCATGTACAAGAGTTATTTCCTCTTGTACATATATCCTCTTGTGCTATTATTATTGTGGATGTCCATAAAGTCTGAAATGGATAAATCAAGAAACAGTAAAATCATATTATTTAGAAAGGTAAATCTTCCTCCAAAAGACAGAAGGACTAAAAGAGCTAAAACATTGTGATTATTTACTTTTGGGGAATTGACCGATGTCTTTTGATAATAATAAAAAGAATTTTAATGATATAGTTACCTGTTTAAGTAAAATGTCCAAGTCACAAGGTAAATGACTTAACTTAGAAGTCAGGTCCTTTACTTGGTAGTTTTGGAATCACTGACCGTGACAAATTTAAATGACTGAAAAATAACAAGATGTCAAAATTAATCTTGAATTTAAAGTAAAAAAGATTTTGAAATAGTATAAAGCATTCAAAGTTGATAGTAATGTTGAGATACAGTTCTAGGTTTTTGTAGGCACATGGTAAAGCCAAGGGTAAAAGGAAAAATAGATTTAACATTTTATATATCTCTATATATGTGTGTATAAACACACATAAATACACACACACACACACATATATGCACACACCTTTTGGTCACATGTAGCATGCTCATGTACTGAACTAACTGAAAATATACACTATTTCAGGTTTGAGGTAGATATAGAGAAGGAAATACAAAGAAAAAAAGAAAATATATATTAAGTGAACAGAGAAAGAGAAAAACATGACAAAATGAACTATGATGGCTTAATTTATATTTTCTTTTTCTTTTTGCAAAATCAGAAGAAAGAAAGAAGTGCATTGAGTACTTTTACAAAAATCAAATTAAATTGCAGCTTAGAAAGAAGGAAAGTAAGTAGTTAAAACGTTGGCTGGGCAAAGAGTTGTGAGATTTGGGTGCTCCTGAAGCACTAAGCAGGTGAAAACCAGTCAAGTCATTAATATTTGGCTGAGCAAAGCAATCTCAGCACCAGTTCCACAAAAAATAACAAAGGAATGGTTAAAAGTGGTATATTAGACCAATTGGGCTGCTGCTATAACAAGATACCATATGCTGGGTGGCTTATAAACAAGATAAATTTCTTTCTCCAGTTCTGGAAGCTGGGAAATCCATCACTGATGTGTTGGCATATTCAATGCCTGGTGAGAGCCTTCTTCCCACTTCATAGTTGGCTGTCTTCTCACTATAACCTCACATGGTAAAAAGAGCAAACCAGCTCTCTGGGGCCTCTTTTATAGAGAAACTAATCCCATTTATGAGGGCTCTGCCCTCATGATCTAATCACCTCCCAACGGTCCAACCTCCTACCTTGGAAGGATTCAACTTTCAACCTATGAATTTTGGGGTGACACAAATATATCAAATGACTTGGGATATTTATTCCTAATTAATGCAGTACCATGTACCAACACACTTCAAAAATGCACTAGCAGAGAAGGAATTCTTTTAAAAATAGATTTTTAGACAAACATGCACACAAAAAAAAAAACACAGAAAGAAAAGTCAACATGATATTTTTCCAATTACAACAGATTACACAACACAAAAATATCTAAAAACAGAAATATTTCCATGGCCAATACTATCAGAGAGCAGAGAAGTCCTTCTGTTACTCTTGATATTCAGTGATAGGAAAATCAAGTCATTTAAAAAAGAGTCTCTTGAAAGGCCAATTTTTTGGAGATGCAATTTGTGGCATAAAAAGCCATCAAGTTGAGTTAAAAGAATTGTGAAGGTTGTTATATGTATTAAAAAGAATATTTTAGACTCTAATTTGATTGATTCTTTCTCTCTTTTCCTCTCTGCTTTCTTTCATGTATGTATGAATACCTAAGTTTCAAGACAAAATTAAAATTGGATGATAAAAAACTCCTGTTTGATTTTTATAGAATTTCTCTTGCTTCTGTAGAAATGTAGCTTTTATAGCCATAATTTCTCAGGATCATTGTAAATACTTCTTTCCTTATGATATATTTGGAGCATTGTATTGACATTGACAGAAGCAGTTTTGAGAATGCATCATCACTGGTATAAACTTCTGAGTTGCTTAGCAAAGCTTAACAATAGGAATAAAAAATAAAACACTCCTAAATAAATTAGTTAAGGTCTAACTAGGAAAACAAAACAACTCTGAACATTTAAATCTAAGTTTAATTGTTAAATTGATTAATTGGATGATGCGAGATGAGAAGACAACCAGGGAATAGTGAGGATTCCTCAAATAAGCAACTGCAGGAAGAGGGTCAAAGGAAGAAGGCAGGATCACCAGACCCCAGTGGCTTTGAGAATTCCTGGAGAAGAGAGAAGCACCAGTGGGACTGTCCATGGGCTTCTTAAACCACAGGAGATACACAACTGATGTAAAGGAGGCTTCCTGCAGGCAGAGAGAGAGGGAGAGGCATACCCTGGCTTTTTCCTTCCTCTTCACCTATCCTGACTTTATATGCCATTGGCCAGATTCAAGCACATGCCAGGTGACAGGAACCTGGGAAATTCAGCCATGATGATACAGAGTACTGCAGGACAGGGATAAGGCAAGGAACTACCTTAGGTGAGCAGACCCAGAACCATAATACACAGTGCCCAGAAAGTGTCAGAAAGTTTTTCTGAGATTTGCAAATAAGGCAGAAAGGTTGGTGGCATGTTGTTTCTGTCACACAGAGACAAAGGCAACCAAAGGGTATCTAGAATAAGGTATTTAGTTCATCTTACTGTTTGCTATTGATTAAAGGGCCTAGGTTTAGCAAGACTGTCTTGTTAACTTGCAGATTTTTGTCTGGTGAGAATAAAAATAATTTTTATTTAGCAGAACAGGCACCCTCGTAAGTTCATGACCTCATTAGATCTCAACCAGTTTTGCATCTAATCCAGTCATTTTATTGAAACATTGCCTATCTATTTCTAACTTCTTAAATGCTCTTTCAACCAATCATAACTTCTTACTGATTCCCTCATTATTAATGATTTAAATAGAAACTTTGGCATGTGTTCAACGTATATTTGCACGAGAGTAATACTTTTACCTTTTGAAAATTACATATTAACAAGGCATTACAAATTTTGGTACAATTAATTTCAATACCCTCAACATATAGGTTAGTAAATAATGCTCCTAACTCTAGAACTAAAGGAGGAATCTAAGAGATTTAAAAATTAATGACCAGAAAAAAACATTTCCTTCTTCTCTCTCTTCTTTCCTTCCTTTCTCTCATCCTTCGTTTCTCCATTCTCTTTTCTACATTTCTTTGTTTCTTCTTTCTTTCAAGAAAACTAGTAAAGACATGGTTCTCATGAGTTCCATGAGAATGTAAATCAACAAAAATTGGTCTTAGAGACTATGCTCCAAATAGCAACTCATTTGGGAGTGATCTACACAGCAGTAGTGCCATAACCCATTTGAATTTTTGATTTTTTAAAATAAAGGTCAAGTGCTGAGCATTTCCCAGGAGACCACCATAGTCTCATTGCATAGGCACAACAGAATTCACCTAGTTGGGCTTCTCTTGTAAGTTCCTATCTGCCCCTACACGAGGCAAACAAGGCAAGTAACTCGGCAGATGGATTTCTGATCTTAAACATAACACAATGTACTAAACATTTTTTAAAAAATTGTCCTAGGTTGTCTTCAAGGAATTCTTAATGGTCTAGACTTTTGCTAGAGAGCTACTGTATACAAGAGAGACACCTGATCCTTAGTGAAGTTTTTCTCATTCAACTTAGGTAAGTGCAGTTCCATCTATACTGAGATGCACTGATACAAGTCTCAGCAGGTGTTTCAGATGGAATTAAGCTGTCCTGTGGAAAAACAATGTGGTATATAATACTCTCAGAAAGCTCCTCACCAAGAATGGCTCACAATGTCAATTAGCCTTATCCAACTCTAGTGTGTCCCTACCATGACTAGATTACACTGAATAATTGTCAAGTACCATCCTCCATTACAGTGTATTCAATGTCAATCAATCCACAATACCAGACAGATATATTTAGCATATGTGATATGGCCAAGAGGTCTTGATGACTTCTTCTTGGAAGATCAAGATTTTTTCATAAAACACATTTACAATAGTGATTAAACAGGACAATTAATTAGTAAAAGTCTTAAATTCTCAACCCTTTCCTTTGCCCCTACAAAGATTCCAACTCACATCAAGACAAGCACTAGTCTGGAAATGGGCCCAGTTAAGGATGTGATTTAACAAGCTTAAACAATTGAGTGAGTCTTCTAATTTCAAAGTCCCCAGTGGATATAACACAAACAATCATCAATCTGCAGAAGAAGATGACCCCAGCACAAATTTTTAACATTATGTTTCTAATTATTTAACCACAAACACTAAAAGACTTCAATTCTATGTTTTGGTAGACTAAGATGTAGAAAAAGTTTAGCATTAAAATACAATCTTCAAATAATCATTATCAGTAAAATTTACATTTCTATCATATCAGAAAGGCTTATAAGTCATTTTTATCCTTTAGCACTTCATTCATAGTTTTGATCTAGAGTATAGTGGTAAATAGATATATTGTTTATGTATTGTGGACTAGACTTCAAAATTGTATATAGTTATCAACACTAAAAGTCTAACTGAAACAGTGATTTACATTGATCCAAGTGTAAGAGCAGGCTCAGAAGTCAATACCTGTTTAACAGTCCAGACAGAGCCTTCACTTTGATAAGTTTAACCCTGTTCTCTACAGTAGCTCAGCAATGATCAATTTTGCTGGAAAGAAAAGTCGGGTAGAATAGACTAATCCAAGAATATTTGAAGTTTTTTTTATTTTTAACTTTTTAAAGTAAGCCAAACACAGTTTATACAGATTTGTACAGCCTATTAGAAACAGAAGCATTAATGTAAAAGCTTAAAGTTTAAATTCCAAGGTTCAAGTTCATTTCTTTCTTAACTCATACCTTACATTGGTGAATGACAGAGACTTCTATAGTTTTTTAAAGAGTCCTATACATTATGTTCTTTTAAACAATAACCAAAATCCTAAACCAAAACAATAACCAAGGTATAATGAAAATAGATATAGAGGCAGGATTCTTAAAAAGTAAATTATCAGTTTTTAGTTTAGTTTATAATCTTATGTAGGCAATGAATGTTCAGTCAAGAGTTGGAAGATGAGCAGATTTTCAACAACAGTCTTTAGTAGGAGAAAAAATGCCACATTGTAATTCTCAGGCAAGCATAACTAAATCATTGTAATGTACAGGAACTCCCAAAGCATGCCAGCACCATAGAAAATAGAGGAGTCCCATCAGCCTTCTTTAGGACTGGTTCCCTTGGGAGCCAATGACCATCAAAGCGCAATGGCTTTCATTACTGGTAAGAGTAACCTTCCTTGTGGAATATACATTCATGAACAAGATTTTTTAAATCTTGCTTTCATTTTCTTTCCACAGTCAATATGCTTGAAAGAATAACCACCCTGAATACCTACCCTGTAGCCTTTAGGGTTTCAGTGGTATAGGGTCTACATGTCTTAAGGAAATGATCTTTCTAAGGCCTAAATATTAAAGATTTCTTTTGTTTTTCTCATTCTTTGAACTTGAACTTCACTATTAAAACATCTTTATTGGAGTAAATTATGGACAAAATTAAACATGCATATTTAACTTACAAATATATATAGTTTTATAACAAAATTAAATATATTTAATTTCTCCTCTCTATCTCTGAAATCTTTTTATTAAAATTGGCAGTTTCTTCATCCACTTAGTCCCATCCTATGTTCTGTTCACTGGGACATCTGTTTAAAAATACTTTGATTGTTTTTTTCTGGGATTTTACTCTACATTTTAAATTAGTATGCCTATTCTGTTATCTCTTGGTTTATTGAAATTGGATACTACCTACTGGCTTCCTGTTATCATGAATAAGGACTTAGGTATTTTTTACATATCTGCCCCATTTTTCCTTACCCTAAGTTACCAAAAATACTATTTTATAATACTTGTAACTTATTAATAATCAAAGTTTACATTTTTATGATCAGACATAATAGTGTTCATTACATAGCTGAATAGTATATGAAGATTACATTTTCATGCCTGGGTTTTCATTTTTTTTTTTTCATTACCCAAAGTTACTACATTTTTTACCCGCATTATATTCTGAATATCTATCCAATTTTTTCCCCCACACCCCATTTACATCTTCCAAATATCAATCAGCACTTCCTCTTTTATGCTGGAAACCTATCTTGGACCTCTATCTCTGGCTGACATCCAGATGAGTTGCTCTCCAGATCTTAAGCAGCTGTAATTCTGAGGTTGCCCCTGACCACATTCCCTGATGGATCCCGTTTTGGGATCCCATGACTTCATTTCCGAATTTTTTTTCTGTTTTGGACATTCTCGAGTAGTTTCCAAGAAAGTGTGTATGTGACATAAATCTTTGAGTTTCTGAATGCTAAAAATTGTGTTCCTTCTTCCCATTTGATTGATAGTCTCACAGAATATTCTAGATTGAAAAGTATTTTCTCTCAAAATTTAAAGGTTTTTCTTCATTTCTTTTATTGGGGGAGTCCTATACTTGTGACTCTGCTCTGGCAGTTACCAATATTCCTTCTGTTTACAGTTTTCAAAAATTCACTAAAATATCCTATTCTCTAATGCCTTCTCTTTTTTTCCTCTTTGATGTTGTGGGTTTATAAATTTTTATTTTCAATTTTATGAAGTTTCAAGTTGGAAATAAAATCAATACTTGTGACCATACATCCTCTTGTTCAAAAGTAACAATTTTCTTTTCTTGCTGCCTGATTAAATTGGCAAAATGTTGCTAATAAGGTGGCAGTAAGGTAAAAAACTTTTTAATGACATACCTAAGTAACTGCACAAATAACAATGATGCAGCAGGAAAGTTACAGGGTTGGTGCAAATGGACATTACCCATTTGGTATTGGAAAAATTACAGAGCTGTTTTTCACAAATAGAAGATAATCTCTTTGTTTTTTTCTGGGGCAGAAAGAATAACTGAGAAAATACAAAATAAATAATTATAAGAGAAAGTCCACTTAGACACTAGGGAGAATCAACTTTGCTCTAGAAACTCAAGGAAGTCTGTGTATTCTAAAATGCATGAGTCATTTTCATTTGTTAATTTTAGCATTAATTTTTTTGTTTTTATCAGTTACTTCATTTTCCTTTGAAGGTGTGATATTCTGTCAAGTTCTATAACATAGATGCTGGTTTTCTACTGTAATTTGTTTTTAAAATTTCCAAGGGAAAAAAACATGCTGAAGAATGTTATAATGAGTACTTTGTCTTAGTGGTGTTTAAAAGAACCTTACTTTTCAAAGAAACTACTTAAAACAAGCCTTTGGAACAAATGGTCATGCAACTTTAAAATGCTGCCAATAAACTAGCTAAGTAATCTCAAGAAACCTATCTGAATACTAACCACCTAAACCAGAAAACTCAATCTGAACTCCAATAATCAACTGCTTCATAAAAGAGCCAGCTATTGAAAAGACGTTGCTCCTACTGCTGCTGAGAAAGAAAACATTACCATGCATACTCTTTGTACACTATATTCACCACGTGCTTTTACAGCCAAAAGAGAACTGAAGAAATCAGTGGAGTGTGACAAATATCAATATGTGAAAATGTCATTTTATAAAAAAAATTATCCCTCTCCATGGCTGCTTAGATTGTTGTACACTCACTCTCATTTAGCAAGTGAATATTGGCTGAAAGGAAAAATATTGTTAAATGCCGTGAACATGCAAATGGTCAATTTTGCTTTTAACACTGAATGTCTTAGAGTTTAATATTAAATATAGTTAAGAAATTTTAGAAAAACCTGTGACTAAAATTGTACAAAAAGGCAACAAATATATTATTGATACTATTGTGAATGTTTATTATTGACCACCCAAATGCCTTTCTGTCACCTGAAACAATGTTACCTTCAATGATGTTATTTTAACAGACAGGATGATGACAGTTTAATCTTGTTATGGGAGTAGCCCCATTCAATTAACTCTGGTTTCTCAACTCACTCATCTCTAACTCTTATAGGAGATATTTAACAGTAATCCTAATCTTCTACCACTATTCCACTCACTTATCCTCACTACTTTGTCACTCTTGAGCTCTATCCTTTCTTCACGATCCCTGCTCAAACAGGTCTCAGCTATCTCTCTGCTCCGTGAAGAGATGATCATTTTCAGGAAAAGTCACTGCAGCATCCTTATATACATGTGATTTTCAAGTTAGTGGCCTGGATCCCTGGATGTCCTGCCCTAATTTTAGCTATCAAACACCTTCCCTAAGAAAAACTTTCTATGTGAATAAAATTCACCCTTTTGAATTAATTAAGTTCATATGTGTCATTGTTACTTAACTCAAGATTATGAAAACCTCAGCAATAAAGCATATATTCTCACCAAATGTCAACTCTCAGCTCTATTGCATGCAGCACACTCAAACATCCCAATATTTATATGTAAGGAGGCATCAATATCATATTTCATATCCTAATATTGAAGATTTGTGTTAGTTAAGTGTATGTATCTATGTATAATTCCAAAACTTGGCATTATTTTCCCACATACACCAAGAATTTAATTTGTTTAGTTTTTTTGCGATTTATAAATGATTGACCCAATGTATAAATATACAGTCTATGTGTATGCTTTCTGTCATAATAAATCTTTCAGTCCTCAATTATAATTGGTATCCAGCTAATTCAATCAACTATTAAAACTCAATCTTCACAAAAGCTCTAATGAAATAGTCTCAATTGGAAAATGTGGACACTGGGCCTTAAGGTTTTAAAGAACCTGAACATAGCCATGTAGTTGAATCATAGAAGAGGCATGGCTAAAACAAGAAGAAATCTCTCATAATCCATGCTGTTTCCATCTATATAAAGCTGGAAATAAGACTAAGATTATGGCTAGTAAGTTTACTAAATACCTTAAGTATTAATATTAATAAGCAACAGGAAAGCAAAAATTTCCTTACAAATCCTTAAAGTATAAACTGTCAACTTGAGTAATCATTCCTAAGGACTAGGTAATGTAATGGCAAAGTAAAATCACTGGACACTTGTTGAGTGTCCACATATGTGTGGTCAGATAAATTTTACATATAGTAGTAAATGGTCACCTGTATGTTATGATTAAATGATTCTGTTTTGACCACCAAATCTTTCCAAAAATAATACAACAAATTGCTTAAACTCTTTGTATATCTCTTTTAATAGTCTGCCTTATCAATATGAGAGCATGGTTTTGGTATAAAGGGTACCTGAGTTACACACACACACACACACACACACACACACACACACACACACACTTTATGACTCAGTGGCAGCCTTCATTAAATGCTATACAACACAAAGTATTAGATTTGAGAAAATGACAAAACAATATACTGCTCTGGGCTTTGATATTATTTAGTTATGAAACTTATGAGTTAAAAAAAAAATCTTTTCAACTTTTAGCTCAGAAAAAAAAAATGAGTTAAAACATGAGCTTTACAAAGATACAACTTGAAGTGTTCCTAGAAGGAAACAAAAGATATATTCACCTAGAAGGAAAAAAGTCATGCTTAGGAACTGGGTTCTTCATCCCCAAACAAAAGACAAAGAACCATCACATCACTACAATTTGACACTTTTTGACAAAGATATAAAGATTATGAAGTGAAAGTACAAAGGAGGATGCTTTTGATGAAATTAGTGGTTAGCTAGGACTCCATGGCAACACCCCCATGCTTGTGAAAAGCGTTATAGCTCGTAAAAGATTATCTATTATCAAATCTCATTGTAACATATTTTTCTAAGGAAAGATTTCGATGACACATAAAGTCTACCGCCACTTAGGATTTCTAGGAGGTGGTTTTATAACAGTAAACGTTATAACAATCAAGTACATACCTTCTCTTTCTCCTGAGTACAACTGTGTTAGGTCCCAGCTTTCAAGCAGCTAGTGACCTGATAACCCTTATCAGGCCTATTGGAATAATCAGTTTGGGAGAATAAGAGGCAGTAAGGAAAAGAGATGGCATATATGAAAGAACAGAAGGATAGAATCTGAGGCTCCATTGTCTATGATTTTAAATTTTAGTTTGAGTCTGTGCCTTACAGTACATGAGAGATTTTAAGAAATCATCAGATGGCAGATTGACTTAGCTTAATTCTTAGCTAGAACAAATCTTAAATACAAAATAACATTTATACTTATAAACAAATAGCTGCATTGGAGGATTTTACTGACTAATGTATCACCAAGAGTTTAAAAGATGACTGATAATTAAAATATAAAATTGGAAGATAAAATTAAATTGCACAAACTCGAAATTTGGAGAAGCATTGGCTAATTTGTTATTTTCACTATCTTTGCATAAAAAATATATTTTGGGGGGAAATGAATATAAATTGAAATTTAATATAATGTTATTATCAGATATACAACAAATTTATCTTTCTTAAAAAGGGGATGTTGGCTAAAATGATTCAGAAAAAGATAATTAGAGTTCTCCCATTTACCTAAGTCAACAGAAAATACAGATGGGTGGTAATGTTTTTTAATAATAAGGACATAATATAAAATCTCCCTAAATTTTTTATCTTTTCTTTATACAAGCCTTTTGTCATCAATATAGGATCATGTTGAATATTTTCCCATACTGGAAATAAAATAATAATAACTAACATTTATTAAGCACCTTATATATAATCATTCCTTTCATCTCATATTGATCTTATGAAGTAATTTACATTTATCTTCATTTTATGATGAGGAATCTGAGACACTGTGAGGTTAAGCAACTTGCCTAAGGTCACACAATTATTTGGTAGTGATATAGTTAGCCACGCAGTCTTAACCACTGCACTAGTTAGCTAGCTATCTTCACTTTCTTCAAGCTGGCATTCTTATACTTTTGTATTTTCTCTTCACAGCAAACTTCCACCCAGATAATCATTTTGCTGCATCTGATTCTCTCCCCAATGCCTGCCTCACACCCCTCAAGATGGCACTGCAACTTCTCTTGCTTTTGCCATCCTGACTTTTCCACAGTTACATCTAATGATATTCCTTGGTTTTCATGTTTCTCAAAGTTCTGTACCATCTTTCACTTCTGGACACTCTTCAGAGTGTTTTCCTTTCTGGTTTTCTCTGGCATCATCTTTTTTTGCTTGAATGGTAAAGTTGGTTTTTCCCCCTCAATTTCCCTTCCTTCCCTTTCTCTGCTAAGGACAATTAAAATGCATGAACCAATTCTTATTTGCACTAAATTTGCTAACCACTAATTTAATCAAAAGGACACTTAGCAGAGGGAGGGAAGGAAGGGGCCAAAAGTCAGATTTACTAAGGAACAATCTGGTCAAATTATGCCTAAGGACACTTAGGAGAGCGATGGAAGGAAGAGAAATTGAGGGAAAAAAACTGAGTGAGTAGAGTATAACCTTTTTCTCCTAACCATTTCCCATGCGGACGTTGACTTTTTGACAATGTGAGTTGCTTTGTCCAATGGCAAGACAGAATCTTTAAACAAGTGGCGGCCTTAAATGTAGCAGCTTGGCCTGGCCTCTCAGGCTCCTGCGACCCACCATAGTAAGAACATATCCCAAGTGGCAGGTGGATGAGGACAATAAGGAAACATGTGGAGCAGATTTGAGTCTAACCTGGAGCCTAGAGCCAGGCCCAGCTGATCTTAGCTGAGGTCAGCAGAGAAACAGCAGATTCACAGACCCATGAACGATAAATCAAATAAACACTATTATCAATCACTGGAAAGGTACAGGTTTAACTCCACTACTTATCATGAAAATTTAATATGGGCAAGTCATTTATCCTCTGTAAGCGTCTTAGTGCTTTCATCTGTAAAGTTGGAAAACTAACAGTTTGCTTTACTTGATTTGTTGAGAAAATTAAGTGAAGTAATACATGTGAAGTGCTTAGCACAATGGCATAGTATAAGCCCAATTAATGCTAATTTAAGCAAAAGACTGTTTTCCTTATCTCCATACTCAAAAATGATGCTAGAAAGCCAATATGGGAAGGCATTTTGAGATCTCAAAATCATCAGGGGTCATAATGGACTCATTACATTTCCTCCTCCTCTGATATCTAACATTGAAAATGACAGTCTATTTTACACAACTCGCAAATCAGCAATTTAGGGGTTCTCCCTACTTTCCTCCTTATCCCTTTTCTCGAATTTTCAATCAAGACATATTTTATTTTATCTCCTATATATGCTGTCTATTCATCACCTTTCCTTCATCATTACACTCACCATCTAAATCACTTATTTTACTGCATTAATACCTATTTTAGTTAGGGTAAGGCTAAACACTGTAAGAGATACAATTCTCAATGCAGTCACTAACATAATGAGTTTGCTTCTTACCCATAAGAAGTCTTAGTTGTGAGTTCCTGATTAGTGAATGATTTAGGACGTAAGCTCCTTCCATCACATGATGTCATTGTTTTTAATACATGGCTTCTTCCATGGTCACTGTATTCCTCACATTAAGCCAGTGGAGAGGGAAAGAGCATGGATGGTTTTATGTGGAGGGTTTTATGGTTAAGAGTTGGAAGTGGTGCTCATAGCTTCCACTCATGTTACATTGAGGAGAAATCTATCATATGATCACATTTAACTTTAAGGGAGGCTGGAAAAGGCAATCTGTGTGCCAAAGATAGAGAGGTGATAGGTATGATGAACAACCAACCATACGTTGCCCCACTTCCCTCTGTTGCCTCTGTGCTTCCAGCCTAGTCCTTTTACAATCCAGTTCATAGAAGAAGCTAGAGTTTTATTTGTTTGTTAAACATAAATTGGATCATCTCACTCTTATGTTTAAAATTTTCAATGTCTTTTCATAGGGCATTGACTAAAACCCAAACTCCTTACCGTGACTTCATAACCTTGCCCTGCTTTACCTTGCTGAACTTCTCATTTCAGTCTCTTCATCATGTACTATGGTTTACTCACATTCATTTTCTTTCTGTTCCTTGACCATCTGAAAGATCCCCTAGCATCTTTATACCAGCTCTTCTTTCTTTCTAGAACACTCTTCCATAACCTTCACATAGCTGGTGTCTTCCTCCCACTAAGACTTCATTTTAAATGACACATCTTCAGAAAAGCCCTCCCTGACAACCCAGTAGAAAATAATCACCCAATCACCTTCTATCACATCGATCTATTTTAACATTCTACATACAACTTATGATAATTTGGTGTGTTTCTTTCTGTCAGATAGCTATGTATTTTTTATTCATCTATCTGTCATCTATGTATCAAGTCTATTTACCTTTCTGTTTATGCCTCCACATGCAGACAGAGATCCCTGAGTGTTTTATTCCCCACTGAACTCTATTACCTAGAATATTGGCCCTGTTTGGCACAGGGCTAGTTCAGTAAAGTTTGACTCATGAATAAAGTTTGCTGAACTTTCTGTGCACTAAGGTAGGCATACTTTCATACCACCAACCAACTCTACTGAGCTGAAAAAGACAAAACAAGTTTGTTTCTTATATTAGCATTACAGAAGATATCTGTGGCTGAAAGTCAGATTTATTAAGAAACAAACTGGTCAAATTATGCCTAAAGAACTGTGTAGAGCTGACCAATTTACTTGGAACCTTTTCTCTTTCCACTGAGCCTAAGACCCTGAATGTAATATCTGATGGTAGACAATACATTTTTTTTTCACTTAGGCAGGAACCTGTGTTTTTTGTTTCAAGAAAATTTTATTTTTATGTGTAGTAAACCACTTAATTTTTCAGCTTGGAACAAATATCCTTTTTAATTTAATGAATTGAACGGTTCTTCTCATTTACATTGAGAAATCTCCGTTCAAAGGGAGAATATGTGTATTACATGGTATTTAAAATTAAAAAGTTTTACAAGGAAACTCCAATTATTGGTACTTAAAACAATGAAGATATTTCTTAATATTCCATAAGTGTTTTAGTACAATTTTAGTTTGCAAATGTGGAATGAAGACTTCTATTTTATGTCCTTCCTATAGAATGTTTGTAGAAATAAAATCATAGCAGTTAATAGTTGCTGAGAACTTTTGATATGCTAGTCACTATTCATGCTTACTTTACAAGAACTGTGTGAGCTTAGGCAACTGAGGGCAAAAGAGGGCAAATTACTTTTCCAAAATTAGAAAGCTATCAAAGGTAATCACTATACACAGTGTAAACACAATTCACAAATCACAATGTAATCTCTATGTCCTGGACTACAAGAAACTGCAGTCAACAGGTTCGTCTATTAACAGGCATTCTATATTAAGTTTGAACATCATCATTCTCATAAGGCATCCTTTTAGGTTCAGTCTCTAATAATTATCCAGTTTTCCTGGATGATGTGAGGCATAGTAGATTCTGGCAAATCTACCCAGGATTACCTTCATGGCCAGCAATTAAATTCAATAAGAACTACCAATAACATTAGTTTCTGCCTGTGGGGGACACCACAGAAAATGCAAGTACAACTATCTTGGGGGAAACGTGAACTCTTACACAGATCACCGATGTAGCATCAGTGTCAGACGTGTTACCTCCTAGGAGCAGCCAAACCTGCTTGTGGAATTTCTGTGGATGACTATGCTTGCTTCCCTCCCTGACTTTGCTACTTAATCACTCCCTCAGCCCATTCTGCTTGAGTACAATCAAATGTTAGAAATGATGCGACATTAGAAGTTAAGAAATCAGTATGTTTCAGAATTTCAGATTTTGAAAGACTTTTTAAAACAGCAGTCTGGTTTAAGATCTTTCTTTTGACAATGAATCAAATCATTTCAGAGAGATTTGTCATTAGGGGCAGTCAGGACTAGAACTCCAGGCCTCCTGCTCCTGGATTTATACTCTTTTTAATATACCACTCTTCCTCACCTTGCTACTTCTGGTTGTCCATAATTCTTTAGAGTTCCCTGGACCTTTAGAATCTACATAATTCCTGAAGTTAGGATCCCCACCCACTCCCATTACAACATCAATATTTGGCAATTCTGTTCCCTTTGTTCTTAATGTTCTCTTTCTGTTTGCTTAGATATTAGAAAATTGCATAAATTAATTTTAATACCTACATTAATGGAGGCTATAGATTGAAATACTTATTTCCCTTTCTAGCTAAAACTTTGTTTATTTAAAAACACACTATTGAAATTACTAAGAGTTCAGGTAATATAGCTGAACAAGAAGAAAGACATTATGGGCAGGCATTTTTCAGAGCCCCTCAAATCACTTGAGGGAGCGCCCAGCTTCACATAAAGGACACAGAAGCAGAGAAGCAGTGGTTACCCAGCAGCTAGAACAAGTTAAATAACATGGGTATAAATATTTTAACTAGGGCTCGCCATCACTCCCTGTGTTTTAATACTGTATCTCTTCTTTAATCACAAATGCTTCTTTGTTTAGTTTTCTCTTCTGGTTTAAGGGAAAACAGATTTCAAGAGGGGCCATTTTAACATTTAACAGGAAGGACATTTTCTACAATTATTTTCTCAAATGTAGCAGTTTGTTCAACTTCTTTACTGGATTTCCAGGACTGAAACATATTATTGCCGTTTTGTTTACTAATGGCAAATGTAAGTACTTAATTCTAAAATTCTCATCTTCTCTTTAGATTCTATTATTATTCTTAATCTACAAGTTACTTTTCTGATGTTTTAAATCAATGTAAATAAAATCAGTGATAATTTTCAAAAATTATAAAACATATTAGAAAAATAACTAGAAATGTAATCTCATCTTAAGACAGACTCAACTATGTATGGATCAAACATATTATGTACTGACATACACCCCATATTAGGTTTTATATAGGTTTCCAAACAAATTTGTTAAAGGTTATATTGAATTATTGTGATAAAAATGCTCAATTTTGCTAGAAAAAAAATGCATGCCATTGCAACATGAAAAATATAAAAAATAAATAACTCTCAATTGTGTAATTAAAAAAATTAAAAAGACAGTCCCCGTTACTCTAAAGTAATATGCTCAGTAATTAAGATCATCAGAAAATTAGCTCTGAAGAAAATTTTACATATTCAATAGCCTTTTTGGTCCATTAAAGTCAGGAATTATCAAAATTAATTAATGCCAAAACTTGAGAAGGAAAGTATACTGAATATGCATGTATTAGTATGTTTGTATGCATCTTCTGAGTAAGTCTTTTTTTTTTTTTCAAAAAAAAATAAGATAAATGTTTAGTAATATCCAAATATTTTGGTGGAAAGACTGAAAGTCTTCAGGTGTTTACTAATTTCTCTCAACTTTATGGCTATTGTCTAGCAATATTAACTGGGGATAAAATGAAAGAAACAAGGGTAGAACTACTAGTAAGCTTGGTTAATCTTAAAATATGAAAAAATTATAACAGATGAGTCTCTGCCCTATATACAAAGAATAAAGAATTCAGCCTTCCTTTGCTTGCCTGGAGGGGCCTCCCCATGTCCATTCTTTGAAACTCCGGATTTCTATGGCTTATATGCCTGTCACTGCACTGATTTCTTCTTTTGCTCCAATCTGGTCTCTCATTTTTAGAGTCTTTTACTGTTTCCTTTCTCGTCCTTCTCCTTAGATAATAGTGTTCCCCAGGGTTCTCTTGCTGCTTCTCTTCTCATTTTAGTCTACATGCCCCTGAAAATCTGCTGCCACCTATCAGCACTTCCTACTTGAGTTCTCTGTTTAGAACTTTAACCAGTAACTTCATCCTCTATAATCTCAGCTGAAGCTCATGAATTTTCCCCCAAATCTGTTCTTTCCCACCTACACTGAATTTTATATAAATGGCACCAGCATTTACCCAGTCCTGCAAGCTAGAAATGTGGTTTTCATCTCATCTCAGACTTCACACTTACACTAACTCATCATGTACAGTTAGACATTAAATGCCACTGATTCTCCATCATAGCTCATGTATTTAAACTTTCCTCTTCTTTCCTGCAGCCACAATGTTAGCTCTCATCCTGACCATCTTTTGCTTGGACTAATAATTCAGTCTACTAACTGGTCCACCCTTCTTCTAGACCCTCCAAACCTCTTGCCCTGCCTAAGCAATCCTTCATGTACACTACCACTGATCTTAAAAAACCACACATTCAATCAGTATTAAACTCTTCAGGCTTCTTACTGCTTTCAGAGATTTCCAAAGGAAATTTCTCAGCATGCCTACACCTGCTCTGGCAGGTACGAGTCAGTCTTCAAGACTCTGGCAAACTGCTAGTCCGTCTTCAAGAACTAGATCAAATGTTTTCTTCTTTGTGAGATCCTTCCTGACCTACTGATACAGTGTTAATCACCCCTTCTGGCAACAGTATGGCACATACTGCATATCTCTTTTTCATATTTATTCACACTGGTATGATTGTGTGTTTACATGACTGTACTGCCTCTGGATTGTCAACTCTTTGAGGCTCTGGTTGTAACTATTTATTTCTGTGGCTACGGGCCTTAAGTTTTCTGCAGAAAAATATATCCATTCCCTCTGGGAACATGGGAGACTAACAGAATTTGTTTAATTTGGAACCTATTCCAGCAACTGTTTAGAGCATAAAGTGGAATGAGTGGAAAACAGGGATGAGGAAACAAGTAGGAAATAAGTTGCTGCAGAACAAACACAGAAGAATGACAAAGTCCTGGATGAGGACAGTGCCAGGGGTCTGCTGAAAGGGCACTGCTGAATTTTGGAGAAAACTATGTGCCTATTCATAAAATTTCATTTCTGATATTCAAGGAATGTTTTTAAAATTGTATTTAATAACATTTGTAGGCAATTTGGAGTATAAATGTATTCATTGTGTTTCCCCTCCCCTAAATATCCTTTTGCATCATTGGGAGGTGAAACAGATGCTCAGGAAGCATGACTGTTACTTGTAATTTCAAAAATGACATATTTCTTAGTTTTAAAAAAGAAGTCTGGTAGTATAGCATGATCTATAAAACTGTATTGCCAATTTGGAAATAAATGTTTCTATGATAAAGGCAAAAGATATTCTTCTTTTTGAAATATTCATATCATTGGATATGCTTTGTATGTGTAAGGGATTAAGATTACTTTCTGAAGAAGAATTTGATGGATCTTTCTTTCTAAAAGACCCAGTGTTCTTAACTCATCATTCTTAAAGAAGTCTTACAGAGGGTAACTGATAACTGTGAATTCTATGCTACACTTTTAACTTTAGAATTTATTTTTACTAAAGAAATATTATAAAATAAATTAAGAAAAAACAGTAGCATTTTGATTTTAAAAATCTTCAGAGAACAGCAATTCTGCAATGATATTATTACTCTGAACATTTTAGTTACTTCAGTATTAGTGACCTACATTTTTTTCCTCTCACTTGGTACTGAAATTGTTCATTTGCTAACACATATTTGCAGGAAAAAAAACACCCATAACCTTTAATGAGCAGTTAATACTGGCAGGTAAAGATGAAAGGGTGTTTACAGAGGTGAACCACGAGGTGCAATCAGGGTCATAAGATGTCATGAGAAATCAAAGTTATGAGGGAACAAAGGGAAACAGAAATGCCAGTAAAGAGAGTCCTTTGGCCCATGAGAGAGAGAAAGAGAGGCAGTGCCTAGAGCTGAGAGCCCCAGTTTTCTGTAGGCAATTTCAGGTAACTTGGTTAAGTCTCTGTTTATTGCAACCAAAAGAAACCAATCAAAATAAAAGGTAGTCTTATCCTTACTTTGTAAATTGAGTAACAGAAATTTAAAAGAATGGAAGTCACCTATCTACTATCAGATGGTTATAACGTGTTTAGTTGGTAATACAAGACAAACCTCTTAAAGTCAAATAAATGTTTTCTTCACAGATGTTTTCTTAAATCTAAAGAGTGGTCAGAATTATTAGGAGAGTTCATAACATGCCAATTTCCAGGCCCTGACTGGGACCTTGAGATTCATAATCTTCAGGGATATGACTATGTCTTAATTTCAGAATTTTAAATGAGTTCCCTGACATTATTCTGATGGTCAGTCATTCAGATTGAGGGCTAAAATGTCTACCTTTAAAATAACTTAAAACTTTACAAATTTGTGTCTTTGTAAAATATTTTTTGAATTGTATATATATATATATATTGTCCTATTTTTTAATTATATATATATTGAGAGATAAAAGTTTGATTTAACATTATTGAATAAGAACTATAAAAATGCAGAAACCTGGATGTTGCTAACTACTTATTCCTTATAAAGAAAAGGAATTAGAATTTATTGGTCACATTTCCAATATTTGGGCATTAGAAAGAAGTCCACCATAGTCTAGTCATACAAATGTGGCTTGCTATATATCAGAAATTTATTCATTATATAACTTAAATGTGGGAACACAGGCAAAACATAACACTCTGAGTTCATAATTGATTGAATATTTTAAGCAAGGTAATGCTTTCAAGCTGTCAATTTTAATACTAGTCAGTATACAGAAACTAAAAATATATCCATGGTAAGCTCAAATAAAGGCATGCAAGATACATATGAGTCCATGGAATGAGATCAAAAAACACTAACTAAAAGTATACTGCCTTGATTTGAGTGAGGTTTGGGATTGCTTTTGAGCTCACCTTGGGCTCTCTGGGCTGCTGTGCCCCAATGCCACACTGTAGATTTCTATCATCTTTTTCTTAGTTTTGATACGTCTCTCCCAACTGTCATATATATAGGACAATGAAGGCAAGGCACACATTTGCTACTTATCAACTAGGGTGAACTGAAGAAAATACATTTGGTTTTGCAAATAATTGTAGGTCTGAGTATATGTGGCTACTACTGGGGAAATCCTACTTGTAGATAGATGATATAGATATATAGATATAGATACAGATACAGATATAGGTTTAGATACAGATATATATAGATCTTTCCCTAAGGTCCATAGCATGGCTACACCGGACAAAGGAATGATTCACGTCCCTGGCAGGACAAAGTGGAACAACAAAAGATTTCATCACACAAATCAGAATGGCATACAATGTAAAAATCTCTGAATTATTTCTAGAATTTTCCATTTAGTATTTTTAGCAATGAGTGGCCGATGACCTATTGCCTAAGAAAAACGAGGCTGACTAATGAAGAGTACACCAATCTTGACATGAGGAACACCTAGCACAATTGCCTTTGGAGGCTCTAAAATCTATCCCACAAGCCACTGGATGTGTGTGATGATTAATTTTATATCAACTAGACATAGAGTCCTCAGATTTAACATTATTTCTGGATATGCTGTGAGAGTGTTTCCCAATTAGATTAGTATTTAAATTTGTGGGCCTAGCAAAATAGATTGCCCCCACTAAGGCTGAACTGAAGGCCTGGATAGAACAAAAAGATAGAAGAAGGAATTTTTTTCTTTTTGCCTTCCTAATTGCGCTGGAACATCAGTCTTCTCCTGCCATTGATCAAGGATTTGTGCCATAGGCTCCTCTGATTCTCAGACATTCAGACCTGGACTGGAATTACATCACCTGCTTTCCTGGGTCTCCAACTTACAGAAAGCAGATTTTGGGATTTCTCAGCCTCCATAATCATGTGAGTTATTCCTGATAATAAATCTCTTCCCAAATATATCCTCTTGGTTCTGTTCTTTGGAGGATCCTGACTAATATGATATGTTATGATGTATATTCTGCCATTACACTGGTTAACTATGAAGTAATTTTTGGAAGCTACAGGGTTATAAAAACTTACTTATTACACAAAGCTTCCACTGTCTTTTCTTGGTTTTGATCTTTTCCATTAGTGAAAAAAAATCTTATTAGCCCTCTTTTCCTCTTCTTCCTCCCACCCATTTGCTTATTAAACTCTATTTCCTGAGTTCAATGGAGAAAAAGACAAAAGCTATTTTTTAATCTTTATCCTTGGGCTGGCAACAGAGAGGAGGTTTGATCATTAAATTGGATCTGGGCTCATTTTTATAAATGCCACTCTTAAGTAAGTGAAAACTAGACAATGTTCCCTAAGGAAAAATGTGAAAGTAACAGTCTAATGTAGGATCACCAAACAAGTCAAAAAGCCTATGCTCTTGTTTCCATTCTACTTAACATATTCTAAGACATTAAATGTCACTTACAAAAGATGCTGTCAGTGCCTTGCCCATATCTGTTCAGCCTTTACCATTTCAGTCCATGTCTCTTCTACTTCCAACATCCAGCACTTAAATCCCTAGCTGAGAACTCTCCCTGTATCACAGAGTGCACTCTGCCTATGCCTGTGGCTCTGCTTCCAGAATCATGCCTTGATTGATATTTGAATGTCCTATCCCCTCACTCCATTTGTGGTATAACTGTGAGGTGTGTAAGATCCATTATGGTAGGAGAGACCAAGTACAAGTCCTTAGTACTGATTCCTCTTCTCTGGCCAGGAATGTAATTCAAATGCAATGTGCCATCCTAGATGAAATGGCAGAGATTTCATGACTTAAAGCTGAATCATCCATCAGTGACTTAAAGCTGAAGGATGGTCATCTCCATCATATCCCAAATTAATTCACCATTCTGGATCTGCAAAAACAGCCTAGAATATGGCACATGACAGTCAAATACTACAAATTTAATGAAACAACAGCTTCATTTGCAGTTTCTGTGCTAAATGTGCTATATCTGTTCTACAGCAGAGTAAAAGAGCCTTTGATACAGAGTATACAACTACTGAACTGATAAATATTTTTCCATACCTATCAAAAAGAAGAATCAGAAGCAGTTCAGTTTCACATGGTGGCATAACAATGTGTTCCTGATAATACATCAAGACTTAACTTTCTTGCTGCCCAACACAATATAGTTTGAAGGGACCTTGATCACTTGGGCATCCTTTGGAAAGTCACACCAGTGCATTGTTTTGATGTTAGCATGCTACTAAACTTGAGCAGCTGCCAGCAATAAGGACAACCATACTGTGACATATGTCAGACAGAAAGTGGGAGATAAATCCTCCTAACTCACATTGGTGAAGTTTGTAGTAGTCCAATTGTCTGGGACATATGCCCCAAGGTAAAGAAGAAATTATTATACTTTGCACATCTAGCACCAAGAAAGAAACATGACCCTTAACATGGCCTCTTCAGATTTTAAAGTCAGTTCTGCCCCATTTCATACTATTCACTGATTTTATCATCAGGTGAGTTGGATGTCAAACAGATAAAGCCTAATATACCAAATATACTGAGAACATATAAATAAGCTTTAGGAACAGGTAGACTAGACTTCCGTGTTTCACTGACACCTTTTTCATATTTACGGCATCACGGGAGGTTCCACATGACCATCTAATGGAACCAGATTAAAACCTGGACTTGGTTCATTGATGGGCCATTGCAATAAATTGTTGGAGACTGAAAACTTCTCACTCAGTGATAGCCCTGAAAAGTAATAGTATGGACAAATCCTCGCATTGGGCAGAGCTTTAAGCAGTGTATTTAGCCATCAGTTGTGCAGGGGAAGAATATATATTCAAGAAAAGGATACATAAGGACGACTGAGCAGCTGCAAATGACTTGAATGTTTGGTAAGTGGCTTTGGAAAAAGCAAGATTGGAAGACTAAGGATAACAATGTCCAGAGAAGAAATAGTGGAAAGAATTACAGAAGTAGGCACAAAGTATGTAGATCTTGGCCTCTTGTATAAATGTCCTCTGAATTAGATGCACTGAACAAACAAATGGATAGAATTATGTATCTAGTAGAACAAGTTGTTTTGTTTTTCTTGGCTACTACACTTATTATGTAATGGCCCATGAAATGAATAATTACTGTGACGTGGATGTAGGCTATGCATGGGCTCTCTCTTACAAAACTGTTCAAGCTACTTCCTCTGCCAAATGACTGATTTCTCATAATCAGAGACGAACTTGCAACTTGGTTGCAAGTTGATAATATCTGACCTTTTCCTACCTGGAAAGGGCAGTAATTTTTCATTATTGGGATCAATAAATATTTTAGATATGGGTTTAGCTTTCCCAAGTGTCTCATCTAGCAATACTATCCAAGGGAGTGAAAAATGGGAGATTTATCATCCCAAGATGGTGTATGATACCTCCTTGAACTAAAGAACCCATATTACAGCAAAGGAAAGATGACGAAATGTAAATGACTGTGAAATATCATTCATTTTACAATATATTGCGTTACCCCAAATCTGCCAGCCTGACAGAATATTGGATTCGTTTCTTAAAGGCACAAGTAAACAAAACAGTCTGTAGATACCACTGTTACCCTGTGGGATCTGGATAGTATCCTTTAAATGCCAGTAGCTACTATATAGTGCTGTAGTAGGTGGAATACATGGCTCTGAGAACCAAAAGGTCAAACTAAGAGTGTCCTTTTATTATCTCTCCAAGTGACCCACTTGGATGGTGTGTGCTTCCCATGTTCCACTTTCAACTCTGCTGTAAAAGACACACTTGATTTTCAAGGTGTGGTAGTGGTGCAGGCGTGCTTTTACAAGGGAGGATAGAGTAAGGGTTCTACTGAACTATGGCTGCTACCTGATCATTTTGTTATCCTGATCCTGATATATTAGAAGGAAAATATAAAAGAGTAAGTATGCTGACACAAATAATAAATCATAATCATAATGAGGAGAGGGAAGTATTGATGCAAAATGATAACAGGCAGTATGTCTTAGAATTCAGGGGACTCACTGAGGAGCTCTTGATGCCCTCAAGCCTAGTGATAACTATGGACAAACAATTACAGCAACCTCTGTCTGAAAAGGTCATAGTAACCAGGGGCTCAGACCCCTCAGGATGAAAGTCTTTGTTACCCATAGACAAACAACCTACACCTACAGAAGTACTGGCCAAGGATGAGAGGAATCTGGAATTAGTAATAGAGGAGGGGCATGATGATTACTAATTCTAGTTTTAAGATCAATTGCAGCAGTAAGGACTACAAAATCTACCATTAACTCTCCTGTACTACGTTGTTGGGTTTTTAAAAGAAATTGTTATCTCTTGCCACCTAGAAGAATATATAGCAGGATGGGGTGAAATTAACGGAGGCATCAGTGGATATTAATAGTGACAGGTTGGATTATAGCAAACACCCATAATAACTTAGCCCTTAATATTTCAATGCATGCCAGCCCAACTGTCAACTGCAGTTCTTGTGTCTCTTTATCTGACTTCATTCTCTGGCTATTGAAGCCTCTTCTTCCCTTGAACATGGAAAGACAGATTGCAATAGAATTAATACCCCCATGAAAACCCCTCAAACAAGTCTGGGCATGCCTCACAGATACTGTGGACTTAGTTCCAGACCACTGCAATAGAGCAAATGTTGCAATAAAGTGAATCACAAATTTTTCCGTTTCCCAGTACATACAAAAGTAATGTTTATACTACACTGTAGTCTCTTAAGTGTGAAACAGCATTATGTATAAAAATGTATGTAACTTAACTAAAAATAATTCATCGCTAAAAAATGCTGACAATCATCTGAGCCTTTCAGCAAGTTGTAATCTTTTTGGTGATAAAGGGTTCTGTCTCTGTGTTGATGGTCTGCTTGCTGACTGATCAGAATGGTGGTTGCTGAAGATTGAGGTAGCTGTGCCAGTTTCTTAAAAATAAGACAATCAAGTTTGTCACACTGACTGATTACTTCTTTCACAAAATATTTATCTGTAGCATGCAACCCTATTTGATAGCATTGGACCCACAGCACAACTTCTTTCAAAATTGAAGTCAGTCCTCTCAAACCCTGCTGCTGCTTTACCAACTAAGATTTTATTTTACCAACTAAGTTTTTGTAATATTCTAAATTCTTCGTTGTTATTTCAACAATGTTCATAGCATCTTCATCAAGAGTAGATTCCATTTCAAGAAACCACATTCTTTGCTCATGCATAAGAAGCAACTCTTTATCCACTTAAGTTTTAACGTGAGATTGCAGCAATTCAGCTACATCTTCAGGCTTTACTTCTAATTCTAGTTCTCTTACTATTTCTACAATATCTTCACTGAAGTCTTGAACCCCTCAAAGTCATCCTTGAGGGTTGGAATCAATGTCTTCCAATTCCTGTTAATGCTGATGTTTTGACTTCCTTTCAGGAATCATTAAATGTCATCTAGAATGATGAATCCTTTCCAGATGCTTTCAATTTACTTTGCCAAGATCCAGCCAAGGAATCACTATCAATGACAGCTATAGTCTTACAAGAAATATTTCTTAAATAATAAGATTTGAAAATCAAAGTTACTCCTTGATCCATGGGGCTGCAGAATGGACGTACTGTTAGCAGGCATGAAAGCAACATTAATTTATATATCTCCATTTGCACTCCTGGGTGACTAGGTGCATTGTCAATGAGTAGTAACATTTGAAATGAAATCTTTTTTCCAAGCAATGGGCTTCCACAGTGTGCCTGCAATATTTAGTAAACCATGCTGTAAACAGGTGTGCTGTCATCTAGGCTTGGTCATACCATTTCTAGAGCACAGGCAGAATAGCTCTGTTACTTTCTTCTTAAGAATGGTAAATGAGTATTGGCTCTAACTTAAAATCACCAACTGCATTAGCCCCTAACAATAGAGTCAGCCTGTCCTTTGAGGCTTTGAGAAGTCAATGTCTAGCTTCAAAGCTTGGCGTTGACTTCTCCTATTTAGCAATTAAAGTACTAGATGGCATCTTTTCTATTATTAGGCTGTTTCATCTCCATTGAAAATCTGTTGTTTAATGAAACCACCAGATCGATGATCTTACCTCTATCTTCTGGATAAATGGCTGCAGCTTTTACATTAGTATTTGCTGCTTCATCTTGATCTTTTACGTTATGAAGATGGCTTCTTTTAAAATCCTCATAAACTAGTCTCTGCTAGCTTCAAAATTTTTCTTCTGCAGCTTTCTTACCTCTCTGTCTTCACATAATTGAAGAGAGTCAGGGCCTTGTTCTGGATTAGGCTTCGGCTTAAGGGAATGTTGTGACTGGTTTATCTTCTATCCAGACAACTAAAACTTTCTCTGTATCAGCAATAAGGCTGTTTTGCTTTCTTATCATTCATGTTTTCGGTAGAGTAGCACTGTTCATTTCCTTCAAGAACTTTTCCTTTGCATTCACAACTAGGCTAACTGTTTGGCATAAGAGACAAACTTAGCTTTTGGCCTGTTTCGGCTTTCAACTTGCCTTCGTCATTAAACTTAATCGTTTCTAGCTTACGATTTAAAGTGGGAGATATGTGACTCTTCCTTTTACTTGAACAGTTAGAGGCCATTCTAGGGTTATTAATTGGCCTAATTTCAATAATATTGTGTCTCAAAGAATAGAAAGGCCAAAGAGAGGGAGAAAGTTAAGGGAATGGCTGGTTGGTGGAGCAGCCAGAACACACACAGCATTTATCAATTAAGTTTGCCGTCATATATGGCATGATTTAGTGGTGCCCCAAAACAATTATAATCGTTACATCAAAGGTCACTGATCACCAAAATAGATATAATAATAACAGTATAGTTTGCAAGAATTACCAAAATATGACACAGAGACATGAAATAAGTATGTGCTGTTGGAAAAATGGCACTGATAAACTTGCTTGATGCAGGCAGCATTGCCATAAACCTTCAATAAAGACCCCAATTCCATTGTCCCTCAGACGAAATAACTCTGGGGAACATGCATTACATTTTTCCCCAGAGTCCTTCTGTAGGATTGAGTTTCAGTTGTGCACCAAGAAAACACAGGAATTAATAACACTTGCCTAATAAAACTGACATTATTGGCTTCCTTCCTTCCTTGTCTCTCTTCCCCAGTCCTCTACTGAAGTTTGTTGAGGCCACTTTCACAGTAAACAAATTGAATTTGAATCTGTTTTTCAGAATCTATTTTTGGGGAAATTCAAAATGAGAGAGCAACTAATCTCCAAGTACCTCAACTTCCCCTTTTGTTAAGTAAGTTTTTCCTCTACATTGTCAATAAGCCATTTTTTTTCTTTAAACGGCCAAATACAGGCCTTGCAAGGCATATACTTTCAGCTTTACCCTTACAAATAATACATGAATAAATGAGTCTGTGTTCCAATGAAACCTTATTTATAAAAAGAGACTGCTAACCAGATTTAGTCCATGAACTATAGTTTGCTGATCCCTGCTCTAAATTAATTCCAAGTTTCTGTCATAGTCTATAAAATTCAGTATTGTATGCCTCTGAATTCAGAAAACACTTTGGAAATCCTACAAATTGCAAGAGATTATCAATAGCTCTACAAAGAGATTATAAAGTTTATAAAAATCAATCTGAAATTTTTGCTAAGCTTTACAATTTTAAAATTTATTCTCTAATATTAAAGTGATGTATTATTGTTGTTTTTACTATCTTAAAAGTAGATAATTATTTTATTATATTGTAAATTGACAAATAATATTGTACATATTTATGAGGTAAAATGATATTATGATATAGGTATACACAGTGGAATGATTAAATCAAGCTACTTAACATATGCATCGCCTCAAACATTTACCATTATTTTGTGATGACAACATCTGAAATTTACTATCTTAACAATTTTAAAATATACAATACACTATTTTGAACTATAGTCATCATACTCTGCAATAGAGTTCAAATAACTTTTTCCTTTTCTTTAACTAAAACTTTATTTTCTTTAAACAATATCTCCTCATATCCTCCACCCCAGCCTCTGGTAACCACCATTCTATTTGTTTCTTTGAGTTTAATTGTTTTAGATTCTATACATAAGTGAAACTTATTCTTTAATAAGTTTCCTTGCCTGGCTTATTTCATGTAGCATAATGCTCTCACGGTTCATCTGTTTTGCCACAAATGACAGAATTTTCTTCCTTTTTAAGACTGAGTGGTATTCCATTGTACATATATACACTACATTTTCATTATCCATCCATCCAATAATGTACATTTAGGTTGATTCCATAACTTAGCTATTGTGAATTATGCTGTAGTGAATATGAGAGTGCAGCTATCTCTTTGACATATTGATTTCAAATTCTTTGGATACATACACAGAAGTGGAATTGCTGGATTATATGGCAACTCTATTTTTAGTTTTTTGAGGAATCTCCATATAGTTTTTGTTATTACACTGTCACTTTTCACAGAAATAGGAAAAAATTATCCTAAAACTTATATGGAACCACACACACACACACTCACACACAAAGACAATCTTGAGCAAAAAGAACAAAGTTGAAGACACCGCACCACCTGATTTCAAACTATAATATTTATAGCAATTAAAACAGCATGGGACTGGCATAAAAACAGACACATTTGCCAATGGAATAGAAAAAAAAGCCAAGAAATGAACTCAAACATTTACAGTCAATTGATTTTTGACGAAAGTGCAAGAATACAATGGGAAGAAGATAGTCTCTTCAATAAAGTATTGAAAAAAATGCAGAAAAAGAATGACATTGGATCCTTATCTCGCTCTTTATAGAATAAACTCAAAATGGATTAAAGACTGAAATGTATTACCCAAAACTGTGAAATTACTCTGAAAACACAGGGGTAACACTATGCAACGTTGGTCTGGGTATTGATTTTTTTTTATGTGACCCCAAAAGCTCATGCAACAAAAACAAAAGTAGACAAACAGGATTACGTCAAACTAAAAGTTTCTGTATAGCAAAGCTACAATTAGCAGAGTGAAGAGAGAAACTACCAATTGGGAGAAAATATTTACAAGCATATATTTGTTAAGTGGTTAATATTCATAATATAAAAGGAAATTAAACAATTCAATAGCAAGAAAACATCCTGAATAAAATATGGGCAAGGGGCCTGAGTAGACATTTCTCCAAAGAAAACATACAATGATCAACAGATATATGAAAAATGCTCAACATTACTGTTATGGTTTGAATGTTTGTCTCCTCCCAAATTCATTTTGAAATTTAATTATCATTATTAAAGTATTAGAGGATGGGACCTTTAAAAGGTGATTAGGCGAGAAGAGCTCTACCTTCATGAATGCATTAATGCTGTTCTCACAGGAATGGGTTTTTGTTGTGTGAGTGGATTCCTTACAAAGGAAGAATGTGCTTTCACTCTCACCCCCTCTTGACCTTCCACCATGGGGTGATGCAGCAAGAAGTTCCTTGCCAGATGCTAGCCTCTTGAGTTTTGTCTTTTTAGCCTCTGGAACTGTGAGTCAATGAATTTCTGTTCATTATAAATTATCAGTCTGTGGTATTCTGTTAGAGCAGCACAAAACACAGTAAGACAATCACAATTATTAGGAAAATGCAAATTAAAACCAGAATGAGATACCACCACAAGCCTATCAGAATGGCTACTATCAAAAACATGAAAACACCCCGGGCAACATAGCAAGATCCCAACTCTACTTTAAAAAAAAAAAAATGTTTAGCTGGGAATCATGGCTTACACTCGCGGTCCAAGCACCAGGGAAACTGAGGTGGGGGAACTACTTGAGACTAGGAGTCTATGGCTACAGTGAGCTATGATCATGCCACTGAACTCCAGCCTGAGCAACAGATATAGACTGTCTCAAAACAAAAACTAAAATAATAAAAGAGATGAAATATGACCAGTTGTTGGCGAGGGTGTGGAGAAAAGAAAACCCTTGTACATTGCTGGTAGAACTGTACAATCATTATGAAAAACTATATAGAGCTCCCTCAAAAAAAACTAAACATAATTGTTTTTGAACATTTAGCATTAAGACATTGACAGTTACATGAAAATTGAATTTGAAAAATAATGTCCACTAGGAAAATTGCTCTTTTAATATGGCAGGCCTTGTGGACAATATTCTGTACAAGTTAATTATAGCTTAAATCAGAACAAAATCACATCCAACTTAGAGTGCTCAGGAAGAAATACTACACGTAACATATATAATAACTAAGAAGCATAATAAGGTTGTTTTTTCAAGTGTAATGCTATAAGGAAATCAATTATGGAAGCAATATAAGAGAAATTGTTTTTATTTAACCCCAATAAAGATGGAAGTGGTTTGTACAAATCATCACTTTTAAATTGCTAAAAATATATTATTGAAGTGCCAAATAAAATGCATTGCTATAAATCTCTTTTTAAAAGTATGAGATGTAATTTAAAGTAATTGAGAAATTTATAAAGCAAATCTTGGTATAAGCAACTGTAAATTAACTAAATCCATATGTGGATCACCTTTTCTCCCCCTTCATTTTTAACAAGGCAGGATACTTTAAAGGATAAAATAAAATGATCTAGAAACTAACAAAAATAGCTACAGAATAAATTGATAAGTTAACAATAAAAAGTGTAATTTGGTCAAACATAGTTTTTTAAACTTTAAACAATGATGTAAGAGTTTTTCATTTTCATCCAATTGTGGGTTTTTGTATCTTTTTTACAATTACAATGTGAGTTATAAGGTATAACAGTGTTTGAAACAACCCAAATACTTTTTTATATTTAGTTGAAGGCAAAATATATGTTTCTTTCCTTGTAAAGTACAGTGGGCAACCTATAAATCTCTAACACTGATTAAAATTCAGCTAAGTCAAAGCACATATACAGGCTGAGAAATCTGCCATGTTTATTTGTCCTTTTAAAATTGGAACAGTATTTATACCTTTATCTTACCTATGTCCTTATTTCTGCAACTTGTCCTAAATGCTAGGTAAATATCAATTAGTAAATTATGAAATCGCATTAGTCTAGCTTTAAAAAAATAAGTGACAAAGAGGTTCGCATAGGGAAAAAACAGAGTTTGCTTCATGAGATTGAGGTTTTTCTTTTATGTAAAAAGTTGAATATAATTCTTTATTTAAGAGACTCAATTGCATTAATTCTGAAAGGAGACCAGATCTATTAACTATCCCTTTATTTTGCATGGTTATGTTTTTTCCTTCTAAAGTTATATTAAGTAAAGAAAAATCACTGTGTTGCATTTATATTGAGACAATAAATTGTAACAAAATGGACAAATAACATTGAGCATGCCATCATTATAATTCCACAATCATGGGTAATCACATATACAAAAGTATACTTTATTGCACTTATACCTAACCAAAACTTAACACATCTCCATTTTTTTCAGTGAAATGTGGCATCTAGAAAATAAAAAATAAAACAAATAAGTACCCAAAGTGTTAGAAGAAACTTAGAAGGCCAGCTTCCTACTGGTGACATCACAATTATCTTTTAGGCCTATAAAGCATTTACCATATCCTTGATCTCTGCTCAAAAAATATCAAAGATGAGAAAAAGTAAGTTCATTTAATTTGAATATCAAATAGGTAATTTCAGTCAAAATCACATGAGGAGTTGTTTGAAGGGTGAGAAGAATGAATCGATGAAGAAAACCTTATTTTTCAGATATATGCAGTCAGGTAAAATATGCATGAAATACAATTGATGGAAAATATCGAAACAACAATTTTAAGAATGTTTTTGACATTAAGACAGGGAGAAGTGAAAAAACTGCATGTGATTGATGTGAATAGTTCAAGTATGGTGGAAAAGTTGCCTTGGAATTCAATAAAATAGTTAAAATAAGATTCAAAGGCATCAAAAAGATAATTTGAAAAGAGAGAGGGAGAAAATACCAATGCAATAAAAAACATCAAATTTATTTTAGAAGTGACTAGTTGGCAGACAGCCCTAAGGGAAGAGACAGAGTTATCAGAGTAATTGAGGCAAGGCACAAGGAACATACTAAAGATAAGCAGAAAATATGGATAAGGCAGAAATGAAATCTGCAGAAAGAAGAGACAAGCAGGGCTTAATTTCATCTTTCCAAAAATTAGTCTATCATTCACTTCACCATTGTGCACATTATTATTATTTTTATTAGCACAGATGGTAACACTATATGCTCAGCTACAACACAGCAGGAATGAAAAGAAGCGTTTGAAGAAATCCTGTGGTTTCCTTTCCTTTATAGTTAATAACTTATTAATATCTTCTCTTTAGAGGAGAATGAGATAGGCAAAGGAAATAACTATTCCTTCAGGGGGCTATGGAGGAAATAGCAAAGGTCAAAAGTTATTGGAAAAACTTTGAACTTCGAAGTAGCAACTTTTTATTTTCAGATACAAATACAAAATGTGTCATATACCCATTTAGTGCTTTATATAACTTGAGAGACAGCTTGAATATATTATTCTATTCCATCCTCAGTATATCTTTGAGTGATAGGCAAGTATTATCCTACTTTGCAAAGTATTTAACACAAATTTATTCCCCTACAGACAGTATAGATTGACATTTCATGTCCTCCTTTAGTTTCTGCCATATTCCCTTACCAATGTTACCAGCTTCCTACAGCCAAACTGAACTCCTCATTGCTCCCTGGCTGCACATCTCACTTTCACATTGCCATACCTGTGGCAGAGATATTGTTATGTGCTCACCAAACTCATTTCCTTCTTCTAGGAACCCAGCTTAAACTATATCTCCCAGTGCCTTTTGCAGATAAACAAGGCCATGTGACCATGTTCTGGCCAACAGAGTGCTGGCAGAAATGATATACTCAATTTCTATGCCCGTCCTCCAAAATCTCCCACTCCATCTGCCACGTAAGCACTGTGCTTCCATATCTTTCTTCTCCTATCTCCAGGCCAGATATAGAAGACACAGTGGAGGATGACAACGACCTACACTCTAGGTTTGACATCCTGCCTCATCTGTGGGAAGAATGCTTCCTGAATGTTGAAGTGAACTGCCACGTGGGCAAGAAATACATCATTCCTCTGTTAAGCCACTAAAATGTTGGATTATTGAATAGCAGTAAGTTTTTCCTAACCCATAGTATAACTTAACTCTTCTGCTTCACCTATTTAGATAGAAACTCTCTAACCAAACTCAAGTGAACCTACTCCCGAAAAACTTTCCTGACCACTTCAGCACATCCTGGTTTTCTCTACTACTAATCAGTTCTGTTTACTATTCCATGTGCATAAAGTCAGGTTCATTGATGTATAATTTATGTAATAAAAATAATCTTTCTAAAGTACTTTCTAAAGTAAATCTGTACACTTTCAGTAAAATGTACAGATCAATACATTTTAGCAAATGAATATAGTCATGTTACCATCACTACACTGAAGACGCAGGACATTTCCATCACCCCTAAAAGTTGCATCATTGCTTTTTCCATCAATTCTCTTCCTACTTCTGATCCTACAGTTTTGCTTTTCTAAAATGTCATATAAATGGAAGCATATCATTTATAGCCTTTTGTGACTGGCTTCTTTCCCTGAGCATAATGCTTTTAGGAATAACTCATGTTATTGCCTCTATCAGAAGTTTGTTTCTTTTTATTGCTGAGTACTATTTTTTTTTTTAATGGATGAACCACAATTTGTTTATTCATTCCCTAGCTGATGGACACTCACATATAAGTCTCTGTATCTCGTATTATTTAATTTCTCTTGGATAAATACCTAGGAGTGAAAGCGTTGAAATACGTATTAGGTATAAGTTTAACTTTTCAAGAAACTTCCAAACTTCTTCCCAATGTGACTGCACTATTTTGTATTCCCAACAGCATTATGTAAGTTCTAGTACCTCCACATTCTTGACAACGCTTAATGGTCATAATAAAAAAAAAACTAGTCATTCTAATAAATGTGTAGTGGTATCTCATTGTGGTTTTAATTTGCATTTCCCTAGTGATGAATGCCTCTGCTGCTATGAGTTATCTTTTCACGTGCTTACTTACTATTCATATATCCTCTTTTGATAGAAGTGTCTTTTTAATTTTTCCCCCATTTTTAGTGGAATTTTTTATTTTCTTTCATAGAATTTTGAGAGTTCTTTATATATTCTTGTTATAAGTCCTTTTTCAGATATATGGTTTGCAAATATTTTTTCCCTGTCCATGGCATCTTTTCATTCTCTGTGCAATGTATTTCAAAGAGCAAACCTTTGTGGTTTTTAAATGTCTAATGAAGTCCATCATCTTTTTTTAATTTTGTAGATTATAGGTTTTATGTTATATCTAAACAACATTTGCCTAACTCAAGATCACAAGGGTTTTCTTTTGTAATTTCTTCTAGATGTTTTGTAGTTTTAGGCTTTACATTTAGGCCTATCATTCATTTTGAGTTATTTATTTACAAATGATGAGATACTGCTAGGAGTTTATTGTATTTTTGTATATAGACATCCAATTACTGAGAGCACCATTTGTTGAAAAAGCTATTATTTCTCCACTGAATTGCTTTTGTACTTTTGTGTAAAAAATAGATTGTCCATGTATGTATGTATATATATATATGGGTTAATTGTGGACTCCACTTTATTACATTTTCTGTTTTCTACCTAATACCAATGAGACTACACTATCTTGATTATTGTAGCTTTTAATCAATCTTGAAATCAGGTAGTGTCAGTCGTCTAACTTTGTTCTTTTTTACAAGTTTATTTTGGCTATTACAGGTTCTTGGTATTTTCATATGGATTTTAGAATAAACTTTTTACATTAAAAAAAAAACCTGCTGGGATTATGGCAGGTTATATTGAACCTATAGAACAGTTCAGTGTGAACTGACATCTTGAGTCTTGACATCAACATAGTATACCTCTATTTATTTGTGACTTCTTTCATTTCTTTCCGCAATGCTTTAAAATTTTTAGTACGTAGATCTTACACATCATTCATCAGACTTACCCTAAAAATTTTCAGAATATCTATTGCTATTGTAAATGTTATGTATCCTATTATCTTGCTAAACTTACTTATAAGTTCTATGAGTTTTAAAAAGTAAATTACTTCAGATTTTCTACATAGGTAATCAGATGTTCTGCAAGTAACAGTTTTAATTCTTTCTAATCCACATTTTTCTTTCTTTTTATTGTTTTGTTGCAGTTTGTTAGAATTTCCGGACTACATTGAATAGAAGCAGTAAGAGCAGACATCTTCAATTTGTTCTAGTTGGCACTTTATTTTTTCTTTTCATATTTTGTTTTCCATACACTTTGATATTTCACCTGTATTGACCTTTATTGATGAGCATATTGAGGAATGGAAAGAAGCATGTGGCTTCTACTGCTATCAATGTCTAATAATAAACACTATTGATTGATTTTAAGTCTTTCTTTGCATATAGGATGAAACATTTGTGGGTTATTAAGGGGAGATAATATGAAGAAGTCCACTTAAGTACACTTGAGTAATTATCAGCTATGAAAATATGTAATTGATCAAATATTAAAGGGTAACTCATTTAAAAAGACTGGGAATGCCTAGTGCTGGCAATGAGGTAGAGCAACTTGAAACTCATGTATTGTAAGAATACAAAATGAAGCAGTCACTGTGGAAAACCCAGCATGTTCTAAAGGTAAATACTTCTTATACGGTCCAGCAATGCCATTTCTAGATAGTTACTCAAAAGTAATGAACACAATATGTTTATACACAGATTTGTACATTAACATTCATAAGAGCTTTATTTGTAATAACCAAATAGACTAAAACAAAACCAAATGTTCATCAACCAATAGAAATATAAACAAAATATGATATACTAAGACAGTGGAATACTACTCAAGTGAATACAAATGAATGAATAATTGATACACACAGTGTCATGAATGAATCTCAAAATAATTATACTGAGTAAAAGAAATTAGAAGCTGGGTAAAGTCAGTTCCTGTAGTCCCAGCTACCAGAAGGCTGCGGCAGGGCGATTGCTTGAATCTAGGAATTCTGTGATCACTATGCCAATAGGGTGACCTCCTGGGAGTGGGAGACCACCAGGTTGTCTAAGGAGGGGTGAACTGGACCAGGTTAGAAACAAAGCAGGTAAAAACTCTCGTGCTGATTAGTAATAGAATTGCATCTGTGAATAACCATTGCACTCCAACCTGGGCAACATAGTGAGACCTGCTTCTTAAAGAAAAAAGCAGTAGCAGCAGAAGAAGAAACAGCAGCCACAAGACAAAAAGAATGTCATTTATGTAAAGTTCTAGAAAATGGAAATGAATTGATAGTGATCAAAAGCAGGTAAGTGGTTACCTGGGACCAGAAGGCCAGGGAAGGAACAAAAAGAGAACTTTTCAAAGAGCATATGGAAACTTTTTGAGCTAATGTCTATTTTTGTGATCTTGATTGGAGTAGCAATTTGATGAATATATATCAAAGCTTATCAAAATGTATACTATATGCATGCAATTAATTATATGTTTATTATGCCTCAATAAAGCTGTTTTTTAAAAAGAAACCTTGGGGAAAATCGTAATTTTTATTCAGTTAGATTAACTTTCTTAGAACTAAATGTCTTCTGAGACTGTCCGAGTTACAAGCATATCAAAACAAGTGTGTAAAGGTGAGGGCTCGGGGTCTGGAAGGTATGTTTTCTTATCTAGACCATGAATTTTCCATAAACACTTTAAATTCTTTAAAAAATTCATCATAGAATGGCTAAAATATTCTGAATAATATTCCTTGATTAACTTTTAAAGTATACCTTTTTAATTATAAAATTGTTGTCTCCAGAAAAAGAAATGGAATGATATCAAGATTTATAAGGCCAAAATTGAAATGTCTTTATGCATGTGGTCTCTCCAGTCATTTTCATTAATAAGTTTGAAAATAATGTTACTTTGAGTGTATTTTTCAAGCATTTATTTATCCACTCATTCTTCAGAAATTATTTTTTTACCACCTACTATGTGCCAAGTACTGAAACTATGATAATGGCAACATTGACACAGAGTTTCTCTCTCAGAACTTACTTTTAGAAACCTAGGAGACAAATATTAGTAAATAATTTAAAAGCAAAATGCATGAAATTAAAAGTTAAATTCTATAGCAAAAAGAAAAGAAAGCAATGTCTGATCATTCATTCAAGGAAGCCACACCAGTTTATTTTACATGTTTTGGATGAAAAGAGAAGAGTTACTTCTGGGTTCCCTCCCTGTGAGGAGTTGGCATTATGAGCATATAAGGCACAAGTTGCATCCTTTGCAGGGACATGGATGAAGCTGGAAACCATCATTCTCAGCAAACTAACACGAGAAAAGAAAACCAAACACCATATGTTCTCACTCATAAGTAGGAGCTGAACAATGAAAACACATGGACACAGGGAGAGGAACATCACACACTGGGGCCCATCAGTGGGTAGAGGGCTAGGGGAGGATAGCATTAGGAGAAATTCCTAATGTAGATGACGAGCTGATGGATGCAGCAAACCACCATGGCACTTGTATAACTATGTAACAAACCTGCACATTCTGCACATGTACCTGAGAATTTAAAGAAAAAAAAGTGCAAGTTGCATCAGTGTCAGCTAATGGTCCCCACGTCCAACTTCAAGAACTGTCTACATTAGAAAAAAAGATTATCTAGCTGGGATATCTATTTTCATGAGGGACTTTCTGGGACACTGAGGCACATGTAGGATGCTTTAGTGCCCAGACAATTAAGTTCAGCACAGAGTGGGGAGAGAAATATTCTTCCCACAGTTTCAAGGACCACTATGGGGTTTCGGCAGAGAGGATCTGGGAAATTCAATATACATTTTGCCCTTAAAGTGTTTGCAGTGTTAGGAGCACCAAGAAAGAGCATCTCCCAGCAAACACATCATCGTTTCCGCTGGGGACACTGATGATAGGAGTCTGGCAAAGCTCTGTTCACAAGTGGCTTTAGAAGCAATAAAAAATGACCAATCAGTAAGAAATCAGAAGAATATGGAAGTTGTTTGTGAACTCAGAGGAGACATCCTGGTGTCTGAGCAGTAATTGAGTAAGTCTCTAAATCGAGTTGGAGGACCTTGCTAAGCAGGCGCATCTAAGAGTTGAAGATGTTCTGCACAGGTTCTCAATGAGCAAGATGCACATCAGATTATTCTAATTCATCCATGTGGTCAGTAGGGTAACAGAGAACTTTAACATAAAAATGAGGTAATTTATGTGGCCAAACTTTGAAAGAGTGTAACGTTTTATAAAGTTGCAGTGCGTTATACTGATGTATTAATTTATATGTTTAAACTTTTACAAAGATCTTTTACATATTTTTCTCATTTGGTTAAGTAAATATTAAGTAAGCAAACAGGAATTATTACCATTATTTTACAGAATAATGAGCTGAGATTCAAAGGAAATAAGTGATTTGCCCTAGACCATATGTTTGGTAAATGGCCCAGATAAGGGTGGGTCTTTTGAATTCTAATCTAAAGTACTTCACATTCGACTAAGCTCATAGTGTTAAGAATAGACTTGCAATGTCAGGTTTGTTAATAACTAAAATATTTGTAAAAATATTGTTGGCATTTTCACTTTTGGTTTGGGATTGAAGAGAGGATATTCAGAGAACCAAGAATAAAGAGTTTATTTTTTAATTTTTTTTGCTTTATAAAACTGCATGATAATATTGTATGTCGTACTTTTTTTCATTAAGTGTTATACAGACTGCACACTCTGAATATATGAAAGCATTTTAAAAATTGTATAAGTTGGGTATAATTAATTTTTGAAAATAAAAGGAAAAACATGGACATTTGTCTCATTCGGATACGTGCTGGCTTAGTATTAACTAAAGAAAATCTGCCAAATAGCTGTTGGATTGACACACTCATTAAAAACAGTGAAAAATTTCTTAGATCCTTTTGCACATGTAGGATGCATGAGGCACATGTAGGATGCTTTAGTGCCCAGACAATTAAGTTCAGCACAGAGTAGTGGAGCTAAATATTCTTCCCATATTTTATGGGAATGTTCTTCCCATATTTATACTTTATAAAGTATTCTTCTCATACTTTAAGGATGATCATATTTTCATTGTTTTTCCTCTGACCAGCCTATGTTTAGGTTTAAAGTCTTGTGTTTTGGCTTCAGCTTGCTTCCAAATAATACATTTCTGATTTGGAGTTTAGACAAGCTTACTTATGCAGTGCATCTTAATACACACACTTAAACATATTTTCACACAAAACAGATGTTAGCATTCACATGCATTTATACCTTATGACACTTGGAATGATATGTAACTCGAGTTGTTTCAAATATTTTTGCTTAATTTTTTAAGAAAACAGATGCTCTTGGAACATTTCTCATAAACTTTTTTTTTTTAAGACTAAGATAACTATTTGATAAAACTATGATTCACTGAGCTAGAACATTCTGAATAGTATCATTCTCTCCACTCAAAGCTACCATCATTCATCTTAAATGACTACAGCCATTACATTAACAAATATATGTTGAACACTTACTATGCACCAAGTAGTATGCATGCTGTGGCAAATTCTACAATGAAACATGCAGTTCTCATTTTTACAGACTAGAAATGCAGACAGGCAAGTACAAGACAATCATCATATAAGATGATGAGTGCTGCGACAAGAAAAAGCAGAGGCATACATAACGATGTCCGAAAGCCTGAAGGCGTGCAAGAGCAGGAAACCTTCAGCAAACTGCCAATTATTAGAGGCAAGGGACTCTGTGGCAGCTGATGATCCTGGACAGCATGCAGGGACCATCTGTACCATTAAGAAGTTTGAAATTAATACAGAGGACTGTGGGAAAGTCAGTGACTGATTTAAAGCACTGAATAGCACTCCTGCAGTAGCACTCCTGCAGTTTTGCAGTATTGTGAAGGATAAATCTCAGGGTGATGGGAATCCAATAGGAAACTTGGAGGATATTTTGTTATCCAAGTGAGAAACATGAGAAGGCAGGGAAGGTGGAGAGGGGAACTTAATGACTAATGGGTTGTGGCAGTAACAGAGACACTCGCTTGGGTTTAGGAAAGCGTGGGATTAGTGAGCATCACCATGATAATGGTTATGGGAGAGGAAGGAGTAGGCTGAGCTGAGAGAAATGATGGATCCATTCTGGGCACTCTGAACTTGTGATACTTATGGAACATGCAACAGAACTTGCCCAGCAGAAAGTAGGGCACTTAGTTCTGGCACTCAGGAAAGAGATATAACATGATGACATAGACTTGGAATTCACCAGAATGTGGAACAGAGGAAGGTCTGGGGTCAAACCCCGAAGATGCACATCTTTTAAGTATCCCTAAGTGATTTTGAAGCAGGTTATTCACAGTCACATGTGCAGCAATAAATAGGAGGTAAAGCTATTGGTGTGGACTAATGTCTCCAGGAGACATGATAAAGACAGAAGGAAAGTACGGTAAAGATGGAACCATAAAAACGACAATATGTAAAAGGAAGGCAGGAAAAGATGAACCCTGTAAGAAGAGAATAAGAAGAAGAAAGAGAGGAAGCTGAGGGACAAAACATCAAGGAAGAATGTATAAGAATAATTATAGCACCAGTGATCCTGAAGATTAGGTCCAGAGAAAAATTTGGAAAACTGATTACATTTGGCAACCAAAGAAATTGGGACCTCAGTGAGACCAGCTTCCGTGGGATGGATGAAGATCAAAGCCAGTTGCAAAGGGTGGAGGCTTGACTGTACCATGAGAAAGAAGAGATAATGAATGTAGACCAGAAATTTTTAAAAAATTTATTTATTATACTTTAAGTTCTGGGGTATATGTGCAGATCATGCAGGTTTGTTACATAGGTATATACACGCCATGGTGGTGGTTTGCTGCATCCATCGCCCCCTCATCTACATCAGGTAATTCTCCTAATGCTATCTCTCCCCAATCTCCCCACCCTCTGCTATTCCTCCCCAGCCCCCCATCCCCTAGGCCCCAGTGTATGATGTTCCCCTCCCTGTGTCCGTGTATTCTCATTGTTCAACACTCACTTATGTGTGAGAACATGCCGTGTTGTTTTTCTGTTCTTGTGTCAGTTTGCTGAGAATGATGGTTTCCAGTTTCACTTATGTCCCTGCAAAGGACATGAACTTATCCTTTTTTATGGCTGCACAGTATTCCGTAGTGTATATGTGCCACATTTTCTTTATCCAGTCTATCAGGAGAAAGTCAGTGTGGTAATGGGGCTGGGACCTAGGAACAATGGTGGTTGCTCACTTTTTAGTTTTTAATTGATTCTTGAGTATGCTTACATTCTGGATGGGAAAATAAATAGACATGAGAAAGCTAGAAAGAGGTGAGCAAGAGTTGGAGAAAGGAATAAGTAGACTGGGGAGAAAATAAATTACTTTTTGGCAAATTCATATGCCTGATGCTTTAAACACTATTACATTTATATGTCTTATTGCACAGATATGATTGTCCAACTCTGTGCAAATATGATTATTCCCAATTTATGGATCAATAAAATAAGACTTAGGGAGTATAAATCAGGTGCCTCAGCTGTAAAACTAGCCAGGCTGATATTCAAAAACAGAATTTTCTGGCTATAATACATATTTTCTTTTAAATAAACCAGTTTCTCAAACGTTAAAAACCTTTCTCTGCTTTCAAACATGAAAATGTCAGCCGCACACTTTTAGCTGATTTAATTTGTCCCCTCAGTATAGATCACTATAATCTGCATTCTCACCAGCCAAGAATTTCAATCCGTATAAATTGTAATACAAATCAAATTATATTTTTAATTTCCAAATATAAAATTGCAATGCCAATGATGCATTTTCAAGCTACACACACCCTGTTACCCTAGTTGTCCCCTACTGAAAATCACTGCCCCACATCATGTTATTCCCTGGCCTCGCTAGTCCTAATGCTTCATATAGAGAAATGATTCCTGCTATTTGTTATTTTTAATATCCTTCATTTAGAAAGACTGACAATGTTTTATACATAAGTCCATGTAATCAAGAACAGCTTTCACAGATAGCATTGTTAAGAGGTGCTAAGGCTCTTTTACTGAAAATTAAATGCTGCTTCCACACTCTCCCTGGAGCACTTCATCTTGAGGCCCATATGACAATCCTGTGAATGAAAAGAACTTCACCCACAGGACCACAGCTGCTGCCAAATTCTCACTTCAGTGCCATGGAGACTCCAGGAGGAAAGGAACAGTTTTGCAGCAACATGATAATGATCTGTGGCTTCTAAAATTTTGCAGAACACTAGCGGCCCTAATTTTTACTAAGTCACCCCCAACAGCAGTCTATATGATATGAGCTCTTCTTTATTCCTTTCTTTTTCATAACCTTTAAGAAGACTTTGTTCAGCCCACATTTATTTCAATATGTCTTAGTATTCTCAGCATGAATTACTCATTATCCTCTTTTCTTAGCCATTCTTCCTATGTTTATAAAAATGTGTTGAGAACTGCCTTGGAGAATGAAGATTTTCTTTTCATCACCCCTTCTCTCATTTTACCTTTCAGGTCTTCATGTTTTGAAAATGCAAGATTATTTTTCATCATGTATTGATTTTCCCACTTTGATAATTTTTGCTTTGCTGAAAAAAGAAATTGTGCAATATGCCTCTTATCTCAAGATAAAATGATTCTTTTTGATTGCTGTAACAGGATCTACTGATTCAAATTCTCAACGGAATTATACAGAGTTAGGAGAAAAACTAATAACACCTATCTTTACATAACCTAAACATGTTCTATCAGGTTTTTGTTAATGTTATTAAACCAACAACTGTGACATGGATGATAAAATTTCTAGTGAACAAAAGAGATTTTTAATTTTTTTTAAAATCTAAATCCCAGTTTAACCTTTTGTTTTCTGGGTTTAAGTTAATTGAAAACTAAACAATGCTCATTGTGGTCTGCCCTTAATTTTCTATCTTAAATCTGTTCATATTTAGCAGTAATTGTACCTTTATTTATTCCTATACTTCTAAATGGAAGTTACTCTGCTTGAACAATTAGCATAATATGCATTAAAGGAGTGATGTTATGTAGACTTCATCTACTCCTGTGGCAAGCTAAGGGACAATTTTCCCCAAACATGTTTTCTGAGGGCTCAAAAGGACAATAGAAGTAAGAAGCATATTTAAGCATTTTTCCTAGCTGACTCATCCATATCTGTACAGCTGTTCTTTAGAAGCTGCCAGAATGGCTTCAGCTCCCACTGACAAGCACAGCAACTCAAGAAACACAAAAACTGGCGTGACAAAGTAAATAAAGACAATACACATTACTTCATTGGCATGTAATGGGATTATTTTCTTCAGAGTTAGACTATAATATTCTGAATATTTATTCAGTCTCTACTGGATTATAAGACTATGACAGATTAAGAAGCAGATTTTCATTTTCACATATTATTCTTGTTTAGAATAATATAGACTCTGCCAGTGGTCTGCATTCTGTGGTGGATTTAAAGGCTGGTAGACCCCATGTTGCCTATACTCAGTGCCTTTCATTCACCAGGACCTATAAAATAAGGGCCAGCCTGGAAGTTACACAAGTTGTCTTTGCTCATAGTCAAGACTGGACAAATACAGTAACTGTTTAATTAACCAATATTCTAAGAAATGCATGAGGCTAGTTATTGACACTAATATTAGTGACAACATAAGCTCAATATAGGAAGATACTGTCCATTTCCTTTTATCCTGTGACCCTAGAACACAGTTGGTTGGTTTTGTAGGTTATCTGACTGGATACAGAAATAATTATCAGAGCACATATGTACTTATTCAGCAGACAGCTGCTGCAACCCCAGATCCTCTATTAGGTGCTGGAATATGAGGGCTCTGTTTTTGTGTAGGCCACACTGACCAAAAGGAAATTTGCAGAAGAAAACTTGAGAGAAAATTACGGCTTCACATAGGCTCAAGAAATAATATTTTTAAATTGACAAAATTTAAAAACTATAGTATAAATCCAAATAAAAATAAGAAACAATATTATCTGGAACTTTAAAAACATTTCTTAATAAAATTGGTGTTTATCTTTGTTATGTAAGTAGATATTTGCAAAAAGTAGGTATTTGCTTTTTCACTCTTTTCAGGACTCAATTCAACCAGCATTTTAAAAGTTAGCTGTTAATTTTAGCAATAAATCACTTTTCCAATGTTCTTAGCTAACTTCAGTTGAACAATTTTCAATGGGCTAGTTACAAAAGACCTATGATTAATATAAATTTACACATCATTTGACAGAAGATCTTGATGGTTTATAATAGCAAATTCACTGTTACTTATTTTGTGACTCCTTTGTCTCCATGAGATCTGATTTCCAAGGTACACCCTAAACCAAAAATATCCCACATGTAAGCTATTATGCAAATGAAATATTTTGCAAAATATTTTGTCTTATTTCACTAGTGGAATACAATATGTAATCATTAATTAAATTATTTACTAATGTATCTATTTATACATTCAATCTCATGAAATAGGTTCTAATAAAATGCTTAAAGAATATAACTCTGCTATCAACAAAAAGCAAAAAAATAACATTTAGGGCAAATAACTGCTAATGACTTGTGAATGACTATTCATTTAAATCATATAGATGTTTTGCATGTTGCATAAGACCTAAAACCAAGATGATCATTAAAAGCAGGAGTAATGGCATTTTCCAGAAAGAACATTTACTGGTGCCCTCTGACTGAAATCCAGTTCATGAGCTCACAGCCAGAATTTTCAAGCTCTCCTGTAGTTTCAATTGGCATACTTTTCTAGTTCTTGCTTATTTCTCTGTGAAGGGACATGGTGTTTCATTTTTAATAGTTTACAAGTTCTCCCCAAGGCAATATATGTTAGAACAAGTCTGATGATTAGTTACAAATCAACCTGTAGCTATGAAAAGTTACCTTTCCTTCTAAAATCTTAGCATTCTTTTTTTGTTTATTTTTATAAAGTATCAGGCACTGTTAACAATGAGTTTCAACAATTAATGAAAAGAACAAAAATATGGTAAGTATTATTATACGGATGGACCAAAGACAAGAGAGAAACGTCACAAAGAAGGGAGTCTATTACTTTGACAAACAATAAAATAATTCTTTTGTTTTAATTACATTGCTGAACACCTGTTTTTTCACTGATGGAATAAAGATCTTGGCCTTTACAGTTTTGCAAATTATTCCTTTAAGACTTAAATCGAGAATGCTTCTTTGATACTCACCTATAGAGTATCTCAAGTTGTACAAAGCTTCCCACTGCCCCTTCTCTCCTCATAGAGCTCTCCAAATTTGCATGTTTTATAGCTTGAAGCTTCCAGGTAAGGTTTTTATTTAAGAGAAAAATTTCATGACTGGAAACCAATTTATAAACCACCAGTCTAGATATTATTTTAATTTCTCTTCTAGCTTCACCATTCTAGGGTTCTAGAAACTAATGTTTTACTCTGGGTTTAATTTCAAGGTAATTACCTTTAGAAGGACAGTCTGCTGTTCCATCCCTAATCATTGGAAATAAGAGCTCCAAAGTCAAGTTGCATTTTTAATTCCTCTTCTGCCACTTACAAGCTGTGTGATCTTGGGCATATTATTTTTTCTTTCTAAATCTCTGTCTTCTATTTTATAAAAAGGGATAAGAGAAGAATCTACATCACCAGGATTGAAATACTGTGTGGAAATTTCTTAATATGAGGTTGGGCACATATTAAGCCACAGAACCAACTCTAGACTTCACAGATTCCAGACTATTAGAAGCTGACATGGTTTGGCTTTGTCCCCATCTAGATCTCATCTTGAATTGTAGCTCCCATAATTCCCATGTGTCATGGGAGGGATCCAGTGGGAGGTAATTGAATCATGGAGGTGGGTTTTTTTCCTGTGCTGTTCTCCTGATAATGAATATGTCTCTGCAGGAGAGACCTTCTGATTTTGAATGTTCTCATTTCTTTTACGGTGGCTTCTTGGCATCTTTATGGTTTTATCCGTCTGTCGTCTTTGTAATTACCAACTTTCAAATTAGGTCTCTGAGTGGACGTCGAGCTTGTTAATTCGCAGCTCTGGAATCTATGTAGTTTGCACTGTGGCAACCCACAAGGCTGACCAAAACAGCAGCGTTGAAATTCGTGGTGCTTTTCTGCCCAGGGGTCTCTGGTCTGGCTTCTAAGTCCCTTTTTCAATCAGCTGGATGGACTGCTCTGACTTCACAGAGCTCCAAACATCATCCAAAAGGAGACTCAGTCCCGTTTACTC
>CAUYQU010103192.1:0-31704 GCA_963574635.1 Cheracebus regulus
TTTGCCAGTTTTGACTGGAGTTTCTCCTAAAATGTCTAAGATGGCCCCTGATCCCCTAATAGACTAGATGGGCCTCCGTATATGGCACCTAGAGTTTTCTTTCTTTTTTTTTTTTTTTTGAGGTGGAGTGTCTGTCACTCTTTCACCCAGGCTGGATTGCAATGGCATGTTCTCAGCTCACTGCAACCTCCGCCTCCCAGGTTCAAGCGATTCTCCTGCCTCAGCCTCCCGAGCAGCTGAGACTACAGGCGCATGCCACCACACCAGGCTAATTTTTGTATTTTTAGTAGAGACTGGGTTTCACCATGTTGGTCAGCCTGGTCTCAAACTCCTGACCTTGTGATCCGCTGGCCTTGGCCTCCCAAAGTGCTAGGATTACAGGTGTGAGCCACCTCGCCCAGCCTTGGCACCTAGAGTTTTCTTTTTTCTTTCTTTTTTTTTTTTTTTTTAAGACTGAGTTCCACCATGTTGGTCAGGCTGGTCTTGAACTCCCGACCTCAGGTGATCCGCCTGCCTTGGCCTCCAAAGTGCTTGGATTACAGGCGTGAGCCACCGTGCCCGGCAGGCACCTAGAGTTTTCTAAGAGAATCAAGGCAGAAGCTTCCAACTTCCTAACCCAAGAGTCCTGAGTCATTCCTGCCCCATTCTATTGACCAAAGCAAGTCACAAAACCAGCCTGGACTAGGGAGGTGAAGGGAGAATGGAGAGGGGAAGAAATAAGCCTCAGTGCTGGATGGGATGAATGAACGGCACAGATTGCACAATAGTATGCATATTAGGATGGGAGGAATTTGTGGTCTTTTTTTTTTTTTTTTTTGAGGTGGAGTGTCACTCTGTCACCCAGGCTGGAGTGCAATGGCATGGTCTCAGCTCACTGCAACCTCCGCCTCCTGAGTTCAAGTGATTCTCCTGCCTCAGCCTCCTGAGTAGCTGGGATTACAGGTGCTCGCCACCACGGCTGGCTAATTTTTGAATTTTTGGTAGAGACAAGGTTTCACCATGTTGGTCAGGCTGGTCTCGAACTCCTCATCTCAAGTGATCCGCCTGCCTCAGCTTCCCAAAGTGCTGGGATTATGGGTGTGAGCCACCGTACCCAGCCAATGGCCTTTCAGCAATCTATTGTAGTTTGCTTCCATCAACATTTCTTTCTTTTCTTTCTTTCTTCCTTCCTGCTTCCTTTCTTCCCTTTCTTTTAAGATGAGGTCTCACTCTGTTGCCCAGGCTGCAGCACAGCGGTGCCATCATAGCTCACTGCAGCCTCAAACTCCTAGGCTCAAGCGATCCTCCTGCCTCAGCCTCCCGAGTAGCTGGGACTGAGCATACAGCACCACACCTGTCTACATTTAAACATTTTCGTACAGATGGAGTCTCACTGTTTCCCAGGCTGGCCTTAAAATCCTGGCCTTAAGCAGTCCTCCCACTTCAGCCTCCCAAAGTGTTGGGATTACAGGCATGAGCCACCACACCCAGCCCATAACTTTTCCTTTTAATTAACATTACATTATATATATATATATATATATATATATATATATATATATATGTATATATATTTTTCTGAGACTCAATTCAGAGGATATAACCATTATTTTGTTTTATTTTTGAGACAGAGTTTCACTCTTACTACCCAGGCTGGAGTGCAATGGCGCGATCTCAGATCACCACAACCTCTGCCTCCTGGGTTCAAGTGATTCTCCTGCCTCAGTCTCCTGTGTAGCTGGGACTATAGACATGAGCCACCACGCCCAGCTAATTTTTTTTTTTTTTTTTTTTTTTTGAAGACGGGTTTTCACCATGTTGGTCAGGCTGGTCTTGAACTCCCGACCTCAGGTGATCTGCCCGCCTTGGCCTCCAAAATGCTTGGATTACAGGCGTGAGCCACCACGCCTGGCCAATTTTGTATTTTTTAGTAGAGACAAGGTTTCTCCATGTTGGTCAGGCTGGTCTTGGAACTCCCGACCTCAAGTGATCCGTCCACTTCGGCCTTTCAAAGTGTTGGGATTACAGGTGTAAGCCACCGTGCCTGGCCTTATTTTTAAATATTTTTTATTTTTCTAATTTTGCTTATTTTATTTTATTCTTAGTTTTTGAGACCGAGTCTTGCTCTGTCACCCAGGCTGGAGTGCAGTAGTAGGATCTCAGCTCACTGCAACCTCCACCTCCCAGATTCAAGCAATTCTTCTGCCTTAGCCTCCGAATAGCTGGGATTGCAGGCGCCCACCACCACACCCGGCAATTTTTGTATTTTTAGTGGAGACGGGTTTCACCATATTGGCCAGGCTGGTCTCAAACTCCTGGCCTCAAGTGATCTGCCTGCTTCAGCCTCCCAAAGTGCTGGGATTACAGGCGTGAGTCACCACGCCCAGCCAACTTTATATTTTTTAGAACAATTTTAGGTTCACGGCAACAGGGGGTAGAAGATACAGAGATTTCCCTTATACCCCCTTGACCTCCGACACATACAGCCTCCCCCATTATCAATATCCCCCACCAGAGTGGTACATTTGTTGCAATTGATGAACCTACATTGACACATCATCATCACCCAGAGTCCACAGTTTACGTTAGGGTTTACTCTGGGTGTTGTACATTCTGTGAGTTTGGACAGATGTATGATTATGTGTGTCCAGCATCATAGTATCATATGGAGTATTTTCCCTTTTTTGTTGTTTTGTTTTGCTTGAGACAGGGTCCCACTCTATTTCTCAGGCTGGAGTGGAGTGGTGCAATCATGGCTCCCTCCCACCTTTGCCTCCTGGGTTTAGGTGATCCTCCCAGCTCAGCCTCCCAGGTATCTGGTACCACAGGCGTACATCATCATGCCCCACTAATTTTTCTGTTTTTTGTAGAGACGGGGTCTCACCATGTTTCCCAAGCTGGTCTCGCACTCCTAAGCTCAAGCAATGCTCCCACCTCGGCCTCCTAAAGTGATGGGATTACAAGCATGAGTGAGTGTGTCCAGCCCAGAGTATTTTCACTGCCCTAAATATCCCCTGTGGTCCAGCTTTTCATCCCTCCCTCCCTCCCTAGGCCCTGGCAGTCAATGATCTTCCTACTGTCTCCATAGTTTTGCCTTTTCTAGAAAGTCACATGCAGTAGTTGGAATCATACAGCACGCAGCCTCTTCAGATTGGCTTCCTACACTTAGTAGTATGCATTTAAGGTTCCTGCAGGTTGGCTGGGCGCCATGGCTCATGTCTGTAATCCCGGTACTTTGGGAGCCTAAGGTGGGCAGATCACAAGGTCAGGAGTTCGAGACCAGCCTGGCCAATTATGACGAAACCCTCCCTGTCTCTACTAAAAATACAAAAATTAGGCTGGGCGCAGTGGCTCACGCCTGTAATCCCAGCACTTTGGGAGGCTGGGGCGGGTGGATCACCTGAGGTCGGGAGTTCGAGACCAGCCTGACCAACAAGAATAAACCCCGTCTCTACTAAAAGTACAAAATTAGGTGGGCGTGGTGGTACATGTCTGTAATCCCAGCTACTTGGGAGGCTGAGGTTGTGGTGAGTCAAGATTGAGCCATTGTACTCCAGTCTGGGCAACAAGAGTGAAACTCCATCTCAAAAAATATATATATACAAAAATTAGCCAGGCATGGTGGTGAGTGCCTGTGGTCCCAGCTATTCGGGAGGCTGAGGCGGGAGAATTGCTTGAACCCAGGAAACAGAAGACGCAGTGAGCCAAGATCGTGCCACTGCACTCCCGCCTGGGCGATAGAGTAAGATTCCATCTCAAAAAAAAAAAAAAGATTCCTTCAGGTCTTTTCATGGCTCAAGAGCTCATTGCTACTTAGCGCTAGTCCGCTGTCTGGCTGTACCACCGCTTATTTGTCTATTCACCTGCTGAAGGGCCTCTTGGTTGCTTCTAAGCTTTGACAATTATGAATAAAGCTGCCACAAACATCCATGTGCAGAGTTCTGTGTAGGCATAAGTTTTCCACTTGGGTAAATACCAAGGAGTGTAACAAAACATTTTATATGAGGTTTTGTGCTTAGAATGGCCACAATTTCTGTCCTGGACTTAGGCTGAACTGCTGAACACTTCAAATGCCTTTTTTTTTTTTTTTTTTTGAGACTGAGTCTCGCTCTGTCGCCCAGGCTGGAGTGCAATGGCGCGATCTCAGCTTACTGCAACCACAGTCTCCCAGGTTCAAGCAATTCTCCTGCCTCAACCACCCAAGTGGCTGGGGCTATAGGTGCGCACCACCATGCTTGGCTAATTTTTGTGTTTTTAGAAGAGATGGGGTTTTGCCATGTTGGCCAGGCTGGTCTTGACTCCTGACCTCAGGTGATCCACCTGCCTCAGCCTCCCAAAGTGCTGAGATTACAGGTGTGAGCCACCGCACCCGGCCAACTTCAAATGCTTGATAGCTACCATCAAGGAGAAGTTGTGTTAGCACAGGTTAACGTTTAACATTTTTTATCATCCATTTACAATTTTGCAACAGTTGAAATCAAAGAATCGGGTAGCCAGGCATGGTGGCACGTGCCTGTCGTCCCAGCTACTTGAGAAGCGGAGGCAGGAGAATCACTTGAACCCAGGAGGCAGAGGCTGCCGTGAGCTGAGATTGCACCACTGCACTCCAGCCTGGGCGACAGGGTGAGACTCTGTCTCAAAAAAACAAAACACACAAAAAAAAACCTAAGAATCTAGCAGCTCTTTCTTTTGTGGACAAGTGAAATGTTGACATTTCTTATGTAATGGATTTTGAATCTGAACATACCTTTTCCTATTAGACAGTTCAAAACAAAGATGAAGGTCTAATTTGTAGAGGTACATGCATTCTTTTTTTTTTTTTTTTTTGAGACAGGATCTCACTCTGTCTCTCTCCCAGGCTGGAGTGCAGTGGTGCAATCCTACCTAGCTCACTGCAGCCTCAACCTCCTGAGCTCAAGTGGTCATCCCACCTCAACCTCCCAAATAGCTGATACCAAAGGCATGTATCACTATACCCAGCTAATAATGTGTGTATTTTTGTAGAGATAGGGTCTCACTAGGTGTATTAGTCTGTTTTCATAATGCTGATAAAGACATACCAAAGACTGGCCAATCTACAAAAGAAAGAGGTTTAATTGGACTTACAGTTCCACATGGCTAGGGAGGCCTCACAATCATTACAGAAGGCAAAAGGAAGCAAGTCACATCTTACATGGGTGGCGGCAGGCAAAGAGAGGTGCACTTGTGCAGGGAAACTCCCCTTTTTGTAACCATCAGATCTTGTGAGACTTATTCACTATCACAAGAACAGCTGGGAAAGACCTGCCCCCATGATTCAGTTACCTCCCACATGGGAATTCAAGCTGATATTTGGGTTGGGACGCAGTCAAACCATATCACTATGTTGCCCAGGCTGGTCTTGAACTCCTGGGCTCAAACCATCCTCCCTCTGAAACTCCCAAAGTGCTGGGTTTACAGGCATGAGCCACCATGCCTAGCCTGTCATTTTCTTTTTTCTTTTCTTTTCTTTTCTTTTTTTGGAGATGGAGTCCTGTTCTGTCACCTAGGCTTGAGTGCAGTGGTGCAATCTCAGCTCACTTCAACCTCCGCCTCCCGGATTCAAGCAATTCTCATGCCTCAGCCTCCTGAGTAGCTGGGATTTTTTTTGGTATTTTTAGTAGAGACGGGACTTCACCATGTTGGCCAGGCTGGTCTCCAACTCTTGACCTCAGGTGATCTGCCCACTTTGGCTTCCCAAAGTGCTGGGATTACAGGCATGAGCCACTGAGCCCGGCTGGGGCTGTCACTTTCTTACTGTTACAGCTATCATTGGCGTTATAGGAGATCTGTTGATGCATGGCTGTGACCATTTTTTTTTCTTTTTTGTAGAGACAGGGGTCTGTTACCTATCTGGAGTGCAGTGACATGATGATAGCTCACTGCACCTCAGCTTCCAGGACTCAAGTGACCCTCTCATTTCAGCCTCCCAAGTAGCTGAGACCACAGGTGCACACAACCATGCCTGGCTAACTTTTTGTTATTTTTTATTTTATTTTATTTTTTGTAGAGACAAGAGTCTCTCTCTTTTTTCTTTTTCTTTTTTTTTTTTGAGACGAAGTTTCTCTCTTGTTGCCCAGGCTGGAGTGCAATGGCGCAACCTCAGCTCACTGCAACCTCTGCCTCTGGGGTTCAAGCCATTCTTGATTCTCCCGCGTCAGCCTCCCAAGTAGCTGGGATTACAGGCATGCGCCACCATGCCCAGCTAATATTTTGTATTTTTAGTAAAGATGGGGTTTCTCCATGTTGGTTAGGCTGGTCTCGAACTCCCAACCTCAGGTGATCCACCTGCCTCAGCCTCCCAAAGTGCTGGGATTACAGGCATGAGCCACCTCGCTTGGCCTGTAGCACTCTTTTTTTTTTTTTTTTGAGCGGAGTCACGCTTTGTCACCAGGCTGGAGTGCAGTGGCGCGAACTTGACTCACTGCAACCTCCACCTCCAAGGTTCAAGCAATTCTCCTGCCTCAGCCTCCCAAGTAGCTGGGACTACAGGCGTGCGCCACCACGCCCAGCTAATTTTTGTATTTTTAGTAGAGACAGGGTTTCACCATGTTGGCCAGGATGGTCTCAATTTCTTGACCTCGTGATCCACCCACCTCAACTTCCCAAAGTGCTGGGATCACAGGCGTGAGCCACCGCACCCCACCTTAGTACTCTTATATTTGACATTCAAGAAGGAAACAATTGCATTCCCAAACAGCTACATATGCATGTCTTTAGACTTTTTAAAGTGGAGTCTTTTTTTAAAAAAACTGTCACATTCTTTCCAAAGCCCATTCATCTCAGCATCCCAAAGCTGAAGCACACCTTCTGTGAGCTCTGTAAGAAAGTGGCAAATACAGGACATCACTGCCAGCACAGCTCAGTACGGCTGCTTATAGAACGAGACTTCTGACACTGGCTGCAGCGTCATTTTCTCACCATCCTCACGTGGGAGAGCAGTTGTCTGAGTGATCGCTAAGTCATGCTCACTAAGTCAGTGCAGTAAGAACTGCACTGCTGAAGCTGAGACCAGGACAGCCTCTGCTGGGGGGTTGGGCAGGCATGGCAACGAACTCCAAGCTGGGGTCTCCATTTGTTTTCTTTTTCTTTTTTTTTTAATTGATTTTTTTTTTTTTGAGACGGAGTCTCGATCTGTCTTACCCAGGGTGGAGTGCAGTGGTGCAATCTCAGCTCACTGCAGCCTCTGCCTCCTGGGTTCAAGCGACTCTCCTGCCTCAGCCTCCCAAGTAGCTGGGACTACAGGCGTGCACCATCACGCCCAGCTAATTTTGTATTTTTAGTAGAGACGGGGTTTCACCATGTTGGCCAGCCTGGTGTCGAACTCCTGACCTCAGGTGATCTGCCTGCCTCAGCCTCCCGAAGTGCTGAGATTACAGGCATGAACTACCGCACCCAGAGTCTTTTTAAATTTTTTTTTGAGACAGAGTCTTGCTCTGTTGCCCAGGCTGGAGTGCAGTGGTGCAATCATGGCTCACTGTAGCCTCGGCCTCCCAGGCTCAAGTGATCCTCCTATCTCACCCTCCCAAGTAGCTGGGTCTACAGGTACGTGCCACCACACCCAGCTAATAGATCGGAGATTCTCCCTGTGTTGCCCAGGCTGGTCTCAAATTCCTGGGCTCAAGTGATCAGACCTCCTCAGCCTCCAAAAGTGCTGGAATTATAGGTGTGCACCATGACACTTGGCCTCCATTTGTTTTCTAGCAAGCCAAAGTCTGAGTGGAAAATACCCAAACTGCTTTTCCTCTGACCTCACACAACAATTAACACAGAATATTTCTGTGACCCCAAAATATGTGAGGATTTTCCCCACCAGCAATCAAGCAATCAGTTCTGCAGTGGACACAAACTGGGTGTTCTCTAATTCTGTTCAATTCTGACACTACCTGGAGATAGCGTCACACCCCACAGGTTGATGGCTCAGTCCCCAAGACTGTCCCCCACCTTTAGATGTCAATGGCAAGCCTCAGGTTGTCTCACCTGTGCTTCTGACCGATGGGCTATAACTTGGGGTTCCCTCTACCCCTTCCTTTGGTTCATTTAATTTGTTAGAGGGGCTCCCAGAACTCAGGGAAACACGTTTACCAGTTTATTATCAAGGATATTACAAAGGATACAGATGAAGAGATACATAGGGCAAGGTATGGGGGAAGGGGCGGAACTTCCATGCCCCCTCCGGGTGTACCACCCTCCAGGAACCTCCACGTGTGCAGCTATCCAGAAGCTCCCAGAATTCAGTCCTTTTGGGGTTTTATGGCAGCTTCATTAGGTAGGCGTGATTGATTCAACCATTGGCCATTGGTGAGCAACTCAACCTGCAGCCCCTCTCCCCTCCCCAGAGGATGGGAGTGGGGCTGAAAGTCCCAACCCTCTAATCCTGCCTTGGTCTTTTTGGGGAGCAGCCCCCATCCTGAAGCTCCCTAGGGGCTCCAGCCATCAGTCATCGTCAGCATACACAGGCCATCACTTTGCAGATGCTAAGGATTTTCAGAGTTGTATACCAGAAAACTAGGGTCAAAAACCAACATATATTTGACAATATCACACCAAGGAAGGGCTTTTCAAAGTTGTAGTTACTTCTGGCAAAAATGTTACAGTACTGAAGGTTCTTCTTTCTGTGGGAGATGGATTTTGCCTTAACTTTCCTGTCCTTCAATTCCACTTTGTTGCCACTCAGCACGATGGGGATGTTTTCACACGCTGTGCACAATACTTGTACCAGATCTCTATGCCAACAAGGCACTTTTTTTTTTTCTTTGAGACAGAGTCTCACTCTGTCGCCCAGGCGGGAGTGCAGTGGTGTGATCTTGGCTCACTGCAACCTCCGACTCCTGGGTTCAAGTGATTCTCATGCCTCAGCCTTTTGAGTAGCTGGGATTACACGTGTGCACCACCATGCCTGGGTAATTTTTTTTTGTAGTTTTAGTAGAGACAGGTTTCTCCATGTTGGCCAGGCTGGTCTTAAACTCCCGACCTCAGATGATCCACCTGCCTTGGCCTCCCAAACTGCTGGAATTATAGGCATGAGCCACTGCACCCAGCCTTAAGCTACTTTTTTTTTTTTTTTGAAGCAGAGTTTTGCTCTTGTTGCTCAGGCTAGAGTGCAATGATGCGATCTCAGCTGATCTCAGCTCACCGCAACCTCCGCCTCCTGGATTCAAGTGATCCTCACTGCAACCTCTGCCTCCCAGGTTCAAGTGATTCTCCTGCCTCAGCCTCCCGAGTAGCTGGGATTACAGGCACCTGCCACTGTGCTCCGCTAATTTTTGTATTTTCAGTAGAGACAGGATTTCACCATATTGGCCAGGCTGGTCTCGAACTCCTGACCTCATGATTCACCCGCCTCAGCCTCCCAAAGTGCTGGGATTACAGGCGTGAGCCACTGTGCCCAGCTGGGCGGGAGTGCAGTGGCGCGATCTCAGCTCACTACCTCCTCCAACTCCCAGATTCAAGTGATTCTTCTGCCTCAGCTTCTCGAGTAGTTGGGAGTACAGGCATGTGCCACCGCACCCAGCAGATTTTGCATTTTTAGTAGACGGATTTTGCCATGTTGCCCAGGCTAGTCTTGAACCTCTGACCTCAGGTGATCTGCCCTCCTCGGCCTCCCAAAGTGCCGGGATTACAGGTGTGAGCCAGTGAGCCCGGCCATGGGTTTTTTTTGTTTTGTTTTGTTTTTGAGATAGAGTTTCGTTCTTGTTGCCCAGGCCAGAGTGTAATGGTGCGATCTTGGCTCACTGCAACCTCTGCCTCCCGGGTTCAAGCGATTCTCCTGCCTCAGCCTCCCGAGTAGCTGGGATTACAGGCGCCTGTCACCACGCCTGGCTAATTTTTGTATTAGTAGTAGAGACGAGGTTTCACCATGTTGGCCAAGCTGGTCTCGAACTCCTGACCTGGTGATCCGCCCACCTCAGCCTCCCAAAGTGCTGGGATGACAGGTGTGAGCCTCCGCGCCCAGCGTGGGGGAAACTTAAAGATGGCAGTTACCGTCCACGATGCCGAAGAAGCTAGGACTTCTTGGAAGTCAAGATTCCAGCCTTCCTGGTTCGTCAACATTAGAACCAGTATGAAGGGCTGGGTGAGGTGGCTCACGCCTGTCATCCCAGCACTTTGGGAGGCTGAGGTAGGCGGATCACTTAAGGTCAGGAGTTCAAGACCAGCCTGGCCAAGATGGTGAAACCCAGTCTCTACTACTAATACAAAAATTAGCCAGGCGTGGTGGCAGGCGCCTGTAGTCCCAGCTACTTGGAGGCTGAGGCAGGAGAATCACTTGAACCGGGGAGGCGGAGGTTGCAGTGAGCCATGAGCCGAGATTGAGCCACTGCACTCCAGCCTGGGCGACAGAGAGAGACTTCATCTCAAAAAAAAAGAATCCAGTATGAAGGAGATGTGGTGAGTTGGAGAGTACAGGGCTTTGGATTCCAGTATGATGGTGATGGGGTTAGGGGACGGGGGCCAAGCTGACCCTCCCAGTTGCAGGCCTGTGGGAGGGCTCCCTCCAGCCTCCCAGATCCGGTGTGCCACAGGAGCCAGCCTGCAGCAGTGTCCCCCATCAGTCTGGGGCGCCCACCATGCCCTGCCTTGTCATGCATGCCAAGATGAATGCTAAATGTGGAGATTCTTACTCAGTGCTGGATTTCACGCCTTCTGGCATTCAATACTAGCCTAGTTTTGAATAAAAAAGAAACAACACTATTTTGGTGCCATAAACCTATTTTTTCACCATCTGGCATCCCCTTATGCCTCTTATGTTTCCTCTTCTAGGTCAGCAAAAATCCCATCATGGGACCAGAACCTCCCTACCAAGGAGGATGTTCTCATAGATTCCCAGGGACAAGGTACCTCTCTTCAGGTTGCATCTACTTAACTTTGAATAACAGACTCCAAAAAAACCTCTTTCTGTAAATGCCAGTAGAACAAAATGAAAGTTTAGTTCATGGAAATCAACATAAAAATGAAGGTTTGATTTTTTTTTTTTTTTTTTTTGCATAACAGATGATGGCAATCTTAAAATACCCGACAGATGAAAGAGGAAGCCAAACCACCCCTTCAGTCGGAGAGAATTGTGCAATGATGGCCCAAAGCGGTCCTCTGCAATTTCTTTGGGGGTGACACTAAAGGAACAGAAGGCACCGGGGGAACCAATGGGAAAGTTAGTTTAATTAGTCAAATTAACTTAATTAGCAAAAATAATTCTCTTTGGAGCAAGCTTTGAATAAATCTGATAATTTTGTGATTCTATGAATTTTCTGGAATATGCATATGTGTGTGTATTGGGGTGTGTGCTCATGTGCGATCATGCGTGTGCATGTGTGTGCCTAAATGCATGGGGGTGGACCCAGGTTTTGTGATCCCTGAAGATTATACAATTTTGAATTGCCCTTTAAAAAAAGGAACTCAGGCCAGGCGCAGTGGTTCAAGTCTGTAATCCCAGCACTTTGGGAGGCCAAGGCAGGAGGATTGCTTGAGCCCAGGAGTTCAAGACCAGCCTGGGCAAAATAGCGAGACTTCATCTCTATTTAAAAGAAAAAAAAAATTTAACAAAAATGTTTTTAAAACCACAAAATGTGAATCCAAAATTAGGTAGGAGAAGGATGCCTATTTAGGTTTAGAAAGAAAACACAATTCACAATATTTTCAAAGCTGAAAAATACCTCCAATTTCACGTAATTCAGGAGACTAACAAAGTTTTGTTTAACTGCTTAGCAAACCTCAATGGCACTTCTTCCTCCTGTAATTTTTGGCTGCATACTCTTGGATCACCTTTTTTTTTTTTCTTTTTTCTCCCTCCCGGCCCCACTTCACCTTTTCATATGGCCTCAATTTTATAATATTTTCTAGTGAGAGGATAGAAAGATAATTCCGTTTTTACACTTGATCTTAGCCAAAAGGCCGAGAAGTGATGATCATTCAGTTTTTGGCTGGCCAGGCGCAGTGGCTCACACCTGTAATCCCAGCACTTTGGGAGGCCGAGGTGGGTGGATCACCTGGGGTCAGGAGTTCAAGACCAGCCTGGCCAACAAAGTGAAACCCCGTCTCTACTAATAATACAAAAATTAGCCGGTCATGGTGGCACACATCTGTAATCCCAGCTACTCGGGAGGCTGAGGCAGGAGAATTGCTTGAATCCGGGAGGGAGAGGTTGCAGTGAGCCGAGATCATGCCACTGCCCTCTAGCCTGGCGACAGAGCCAGACTCTGTCTCAAAAAAAAGAAGAAAGATAATTCAGTTTTTGTTCTAGCATGGTTGATAGAAATTTGGTTTTCATTATTGACAGTTTAGAAAACTTTCAGCTTCACATTTTCATAATTAATAATTCTGTGCATATTTTCAGGATTGCTGTCAAATTTGGGAAAACCTCTATCAAGTTTCTTTCATATAAAAGCTGTAAGTTTTCAGGGCATATCAAGGTTTCATGTTCAGGGGCTAACCTTAAACACTCTAAATTGGCAATACTCATGAACCAATTTGACCTCCATGTCTTGCTGTAGAGACTTATTTATTATGAAATTTATGTTATCTTTGTCAATGTGTGTATTTTAGTAAAATCTGCACAAAATGTAAATGTTTTCCTACTGTGTTCATATATTTCACTTCTTTTATGAAGTAAATTATTTAACAACCCAAGAGCCCATATATTACCTCTATTCAAAATTTGTCTCTGATCTGAAAAAAAATTTGGTACAATTTACTTCTCAGATGTCAGAATCGTTTCTATTGGTTATATATAGAAATATTTGAAAAATTTCATCATATAGTGAGTTTGCAATTATATTACTGCATTATTGAATATATATGTGTGTGTGTGTGTATACATATATATATATATATATATATATATTTTTTTTTTTTTTTTTTTTTTTTTTTTTTCTTGGAGACAGGGACTCACTCACTCTATCACCCAAGTTGGAGTGCAGTGGTGCAATCATGGATCACTGCAGACTTGACTTCCTGGGCTCAAGCAATCCTCCCATCTCAGCCTCCCCAGTAGCTGGGACTACAAGCATGCACTGCCACACATGGCTAATTTTTTATTTATTTATTTTTTAGGGATAGGGTCTCCCTATGTTGCCCAGGCTGGTCTCAAAGTCGTGAGCTCAAGCGATCCTCCTGCCTCATCTTTCCAAAGTGCTGAGATTACACGCATGAGCCACGATACATAGACCGATTGTATTAGGAAAAACTTTCATTTTGATCTGCTTACAAGTTTTTGCATTTGATGGTTGGAAGAATTTTCCACAGATTAACTTCTGGCTCTGTACATTTTAAACCTTGCTGTTTCTCCACCAGCCTGGGGCAGTTCAGATCATTCCTGGAAGTCATTCCTATCCCAGGCTGGCCAATAATAACTATACGTAAAAATGTATGTGAAAACTGTATGTGAAAAGTATCCCATTAAAGGCCTCAAAGGGTCTTCTGCAAGTGAGGGGCTCTGAGGGTTAAGCTTCATGAGTTCTGTGTCTGTATGAGTGTGTGAGAGATTTTTGTTGTTTTTTGAGACAGAGTTTCACTTTGTTGCCCAGGCTGGAGGGCAGTGGCATAATCTTGGCTCACTGCAGTCCCCACCTCCCAGGCTCAAGGGATTCTCCTGCTCAACTTCCCAAGTAGCTGGGATTACAGGCACTTGCCACCGCACCCGGCTAATTTTGTATTTTTAATAGAGACAGGGTTTCACCATGTTGGACAGGCAGGTCTGGAACTCCTGGCTTCAGGTGATCTGCCCACCTCAGCCTCCCAAAGAGCTGGGATTACAGGAGTGAGCCACTGCGTCCAGCCCCAAGGGTTTTGTTTGGTTGGTATTTTTTGTTTTTAAACCACACCTGCTGAAATGAGATTGTTTTCTTTTTTAAAAATTAACAGGGGCAGGTGGGCGCGGTGGCTCACGCCTGAATCCCAGCAGTGTGGGAGGCCGAGGCGGGTGGATCACCTGAGGTCAGGAGTTTGAGACCAGCCTGGCCAAAATAATGAAACCCTGTCTCTACTAAAAATACAAAAAATTAGCCAGACGTGGTGGCACGCGCCTGTAGTCCCAGCTACTCGGCAGGCTGAGGCAGGAGAATCGCTTGAACCCCGGAGACGGAGGTTGCAGTGAACCGAGATCGCGCCACTGCATTCCAGCTTGGGAGACAGAGACTTCAAAAACAAAACAACAACAACAAAAACAGGGGCCGACAGACTACGAAAGGGCCCAGTACAGAGAGCTTGGATCTGTGCCTCCGCGTGAGCCCGGATTCCCTGTGACCTTAAACAGATCTCTTACTTCAAGGCTTGTCCACCTGCGTTCCTCCCACCCGAACCTACCTTGCCCCGATCGCCTCATGGGCCATGTGGCCCAGTGGCCTCTAGAGGGCAGCACATCCTCACTTGGGACGACCCGGGTGCAGTCTCGGCTTGAGGGCGGCGGCGAGGGCTGCGGCGCGTGCTTGATAGCTGCCGGACTCGCTCCGGGGGACTGTCGGCGCTTTGCGCAGTCGTGCTCCCCGCAAGATGACGCCGCCAGCAGGAAATACGTCAACCAGCCTGGCTTCGCGCAGGTGCCGCTCGTTTCCAAACGGATGCGCGCGATGGAGCCGGGGCAGAGAGGGCGCCGGCCTCCCTTAGTGAAGTTCAAGTTCGCAGGACGGTTTTCATTACCCACGACCCCCACGGGTCAAGGTCCTCTTGGCTTTGGGTCTAAGTACCTAAGGGAAGTAGGAAAGAGCTCGCAGGTCTGGCAGCTGTGGGCTGGGTGATGTGACCACGGTGCTGGCAGTGTCACTGACTACACACAGAAACACACGATAGGAACCGGGGACTCAGCGCATGGCCCCTGCAGAGGTGTGTGAGAGGCCCTCCCTGGCGACTTTGCCACCCCTCAGGCTCCTGAAGCACAGAACACTCCTCTTGATTTCTGGTATCTGGCACCTGCTGGACATGGGGGTCCATCAGTTGACTCGGGGATGCTTATGACCAGCTGGGGCCGGGAGCCGGGATGGGCACACCAGCTAGACAACAAGGCACAAGGCCTTGGCCAGCTGCTGCTCCCCCAGCACCTATCCTGAAGGGCCTGTGCAGGATCTGATGGGGTCTGAAGAGCCCCAGTTTGGGGGTCAGGCTATGCACGGGGAGGGGGCTCACTCTCCCATGGGAACTCCTCAGAAGGTAGCTGCCTTCCACCAGGGAGCAGTGGGCATAACTAATGTTTTCTATTTTGTCTTTGATCCCTGGAACTCAGGGGCAGGAGGAAGCTGAGAGTGTCCAGGGCTCCCCTCCCATTGTCTGTGGGTAAAGGGGTGGGGTGAGGAGGCAGAAGCAAAGGATTTAGGTGAGAAAAGCACGCTGATGAAATTGACTGTTGTCAGCCACTGTCAGCTGTGGTGTGCTAGGCAGAGGGTGTGTGTGCACATCCCTGGAGCAACGTGCAGGGAAAGGCACATTGTTTTTTTAATTGAGATGGACTCTCACTCTGTCACCCAGGCTGGAATGCAGTGGCATGATCTCGGCTCATTGCAACCTCCACCTCCCTGGTCCAAGCAATTCTCTGCCTCAGCCTCCCGAGTAGCTGGGATCACAGGTGCCTGCCACTGCACCTGGCTAATTTTTGTATTTTTAGTAGAGACGGGTTTCACCATCTTGGCCAGGATGGTCTTGAACTCCTGACCTTATGATCCACCCGCCTCAGCCTCCCAAAGTGCTGGGATTACAGGCGTGAGCCACAGCGCCCGGCAAGGCGCATGTTTTTTAAAAAATTTTTTGAGGCTGGGCTCAGTGGCTCACATCTGTATTCCCTCCCAGCACTTTGGGAGGTTGAAGTGGGAGGATCACTTGAGACCAGGAGTTCAAGACCAGTCTGGACAACATAGGGAGAACCCATCTCTACCAAAAAATAAAAAATATATATTTTTTTTTAGTTAAAACTTTATTGTGTAGAGAGTAGGACACTCTTGCCTGAGACTGGGAAAGGAAGCAGGGGCGGGGCAGGAAATGTTAATGGGTACAAAAAAAGAGAATCACATCTAGTATTTATAGAATAGATAAGATCTAGTATTTGATAGCAAAACAGGGTGACTATAGTCAAATAATTTAGTCATACACACTTATGATCTCAGCACTTTGGGAACCCAAGGCAGGTAAATCAGATTGCTTGAGCTGAGGAGATTGAGACTAGCCTGGGCAACGTGGTAAAACCTTGTCTCTACAAAAAAAATATAAAAAAAAGTTAGCCAGGCATGGTGGCGCACGTCTGTAATTCCAGCTACTTGGGAGGCTGAGGTGGGAGGATCACTTGAGCCCTGGAGGCAGAGGTTGCAATGAGCTGAGATTGTACCACTGCAGTCCAGCCTGGGCGACAGAATGAGACTCTGTCTAAAAAAAAATTTAATTTATTGTGGTAAAATACATATACAATTAACCATGTTCACCATTAAAAGATTTTTTGGTTTTTGTTTGTTTTTTGAAAAGGAGCCTCACTCTCTTGCCCACGGTGGAGTGAAGAAGTGTGATCTCGGCTCACTGCAACCTCCGCCTCCCGGGCTCAAGTGATTCTCCTGCTTCACCTCCCGAGTAAGTGAGACTACAGGCACACGCCACCACACTCAGCTAATTTTTGTATTTTTAGTAGAGACGGGTTTTCCTGATGTTGGCCATGCTGGTCTTCAACTCCTGACCTCAAGAGATCCACCCACCTCAGTGTCCCAAAGTGCTGGGATTACAGGGGTGAGCCACCGCACCCGACCAGAAGTTTTTTTTATTGTGGTAAAATATGCATACCATAAAATTTACCATTTTAACATGTGCAATTTGTAGCATTTAGTGCATTCATAATCTTGTGCAACTATCATCACTATCTAGTTCCAGAACATTTTCCTTTCTCCAAAAAAAAAACCGTGCCCATTAGCAGTCACTTCCCATTCTCCCCTCTCCCAGCCCCTGGCAGCCACTAACCTGTTTTATATCAATGGAATCGTGCCACCATGGCCTTCCGTGTCTGGCTTCTTTTGTTCGGCCTGTTTCCAAAGTTCACCCATGTTGCAGCATGCGTGCCAGTGCTTCTTTCCTTTTCGTGGCGAATCATATTCCATTGTATGGATAGGCCCCATTCTGTTTACCCATTTATCTGTCCATGGACCCCTGGGCTGTTTCCACCTTTTGGCAACTGTGAATGAGGCGCGCGCGCCTTTGAGGCTGTGTCTGGCCCTCATCTGCAGGCCCCTCTGGGTCTAGTACCCTCTGCCAATGCTGGGCTGTGAGCAGGCGTTCCGGGCCTGCACACCTTCCCCACCCTTTTACTTCCTGGGGAGTCCAGGCACCTGGACCTTTGTCTGGTCCACGTGCCTGGACTTCCCGGTGTTGCCTTAAATCGAGGGTCCACTCGGAGTTATTTTGTTTCCTCTCAGGGGCCAGGCGCTTTAAAACTCAGTTGCTAGAAGCAGCTCCTTTCCCTCTGCTTTCTGCTAATACATCCCCAAGGCAAAGAACAAGACTGGCCTGGCTGCCGCCATGACGAGAGGATGGACAAGGCAAAGACAGTAGAAGGGTAAGGGTGTGGGGAAGCAAATGTGATCCTCCCTATTTTCTTTTTTTTGAGACAGAGTAAGACTGTGCAGTGCAGTGGCACGATCTTGGCTCACTGCAACCTCTGCCTCCTGGGTTCAAGCCATTCACCTGCTCAGCCTCCCCAGTAGCTGGGATTACAGGACCCCGCCACCACGCCCAGCTAATTTTAGTAGACATGGGGTTTCACCACGTTGGCCAGGCTGGTCTTGAACTCCTGACTTCAGGTGATCCACCTGCCTTGATCTCCCAAAATGCTGGGATTACAGGTGTGAGCCACCGCGCCCCGCCAATCCTGCATATTTTCATCCTCACTTACTCTCTTGCATGACAACTGCGTGGAGGGTGTGACATGGAGGCCGCGCCCAGGACAGTGGGTAGGGGAGATGATGAGGGACCACATTTCCTCCCAGTATGACCAGTCTACCCAGGCCTGGGCAGGAAGCAAGAGGAGGGCAGACCATGTGGGTGTGTCTGTGGAGGCCCTGCCTGGACGAGCAGACCAAGGTGGTCCTTCTTTGTCAAGAGAGATGGGCAAATTGTGATGGCCAGTTCTGGAAAAGGCAGTCAATGGGCCCTGGGGAGAAGAGAATCTCTCCCCAAATCCACATGCAGGGAACCCTCCCTGGGCACTCGGATCAGTGAACAGCTCGTATCAGCCTAAGGTACATGCGTTGGTATATTTACGCCTTGGGTTTTTACGGACAGGAATCCTTTGACTTGTCAAGTCCCTTAGCTACAGAAAATAAACCCACATCTGTCCTCTGTGCTCCACCCTGCCGTTTGCTGACCCTACATTTCATTTGCTGTCAGCGAACACTAGGGGCCCTATTCCAGCTTGCCTCATTTGAAATCCAGCATTTACTGAGATGTCATAGATGAGCTGCTCTCAGATATCTCAATTTTTAAAACTGATTCACTTAAAAAAAAAAAAGAGAGAGAGAGACCTGGCTGGGCTCGGGGCTCATGCCTGTAATCCCAGCACTTTGGGAGGCCGAGCGGGTGGATCACCTGAGGTCAGGAGTTGGAGACCAGCCTGACCAACATGGCAAAACCGTCTCTACCAAAAATACAAAAAATTCGCCGGCTGTGGTGGCGGGTGCCTGTAATCCCAGCTACTCCTTGGGAGGCTGAGGCAGGAGAATGGCTTCAACCGGGAGGCGGAGGTTGCAGTGAGCCGAGATTATGCTACTGCACTGCAGCCTGGGCAACAGAGAGAGACTCTGTCTGAAAAACAAAAACAAAAAAACAAAAAAAAAGGGACCAATTTGGTTTGCCAACTTTTTGTTGTACCAAGTTAGGAAATTGAAAAACAAACTACCACAACTATCACCGTCATTTCATATAAGAAAAGACATTTGAATTTCAAGAGATCCAAAGGCGGCCAGGCGAGGTGGCTCACGCCTGTAATCCCAGCACCTTGGGTGGCGGAGGTGGGCAGATCATGAGGTCAGGAGATCCAGACCATCCTGGCCAACATAGTGAAAACCCATCTCTAAAAAAAAAAAAAAAAAAAAAAAAACCAGAGGTACAAAATCAAACAAATTCAGCCTTATGAAAATCTTACTCTGTTGTACCAATCACTCATTCTGCAGCATTTTTACCAGAAAAAATCCTCAAGGATTATGAGGTCTGGGGAGCAACCCAGTGTTTAGAAACCCCTTCCAGGGTGCCTCCTCCAGGGACCCCTAGGAGTATCCTATCTGGTTATTTTGCTTCCTTCTTCAATTATTCTTCCCAATTTTCTTCATAGGCATCTGTGGGGTCTTTGACTAATTAGAAACCATATTGCTCAAATCAGAACCTCTTGTACCTTTTAGAAATTTCTATATTACTGGTGAGCAAACTTAATTTTCCCCCATAAGAGCCAATTTAGGGCAAAAAAATGATGCATTTATTTTCATTCCAGATGAAAATAGCTTTGAATCCCATGGGGGTGGGGGGAGGAAATGTATTTTTTTCCAGGGTAGAATGTCTGTGCAATCAAGTAGATTTACGCTAATGAGAAAGCAGTGCTGCTTTCCAGTTACTAAGATGTTAATATCCAAGATGGTTGAGAATTAGTTATACAGAGGCAGCTTTCTAATTTTTCAGCCTAAAATTAGTTGACAGGCTGAAGGTATAGATAAATAGAATGGCACAAAACCATTTATTAAAAGTCTGTTTCATTCTTCTTCCTTTGATCAACCACGTACACTTATTTTGATCCAATACAGGAAACCACATTATTCAGAATTATGCTAGTTCATTAGTACATTGCAAACTGTACATTTCAGGTGGTTTCTAAGGTTTGGCTACAAAGGCCAGTCTCAAAACAGCTGCTGTCTCCAGGTAGCAAGAGCTTCCTCAGAAGTCCGTGAGGAAGCCCAGAGCAAGCCTGCTGGAAATCACTCATTTTGGAGGCTTTTAAAAAAATATTACAAAAATTGGCTCACATCTGTAATCCCAGCACTTTGGGAGGCCAAGGTGGGTGTATCACCTGAGGTCAGGAGCTGGAGACCAGCCTGGCCAACACGGTGAAAGCCCAGCTCTACTAAATACACAAATTAGCCCGGTGTGGTAGCACTTGCCTGTAATCCCAGCTACTTAGGAGGCTGAGGCAGGAGAAGCACTTGAACCCAAGAGGTGGAGGCTGCAGTGAGCCAAGATCGCACCTCTGCACTCCAGCCTGGGCAACAGAGCAAGACTCCATCTCAAAAAATAAAAAATAGTCCGGGCGTTGTGGCTCACGCCTGTAATCCCAGCACTTTGGGAGGCCAAGGTGGGTGGATCACCTGAGGTCGGGAGTTTAAGACTGGCCTGCCCAACATGGAGAAACCCCATCTCTATTAAAAGTATGAAAAATTAGCTGGGTGTGGTGGTACAAGCCTGTAATCCCAGCTACAGAGAGGCTGAGGCAGGAGAATCCCTTGAACCTGGGAGGTGAAGGTTGCAGTGAGCTGAGATCTCACCATTGCACGCCAGCCTGGGCGACAAAAAAACAGATAAATAAATAAGAAAATAATCTCCTGTTTATCTTTCGTCCTGCTGGGCCACCCCAGACAAGATATATTTAAGCCCACTGAGCTGAAATTTCTTCAGTAAGATAAGGATATTTCACATACCTCATAGGGTTGTGGGGATTAGGGCTATCCTACCGCTTGCTGAGAACTAAATGCTCCAATCTTTTTGTAGTCCTATTCCATAGACAAGACAGAAGAACACTATCTTGTTGTATCATTTAGCAAATCAATAGAAAAACGTCCCCATTGAAATTCCTCAAAGCAAACAAAAAGTAAAGCTAACCGCCAGTGGTCATCCCTGAAAATCACCCCCAAGCATTATGAAAAATCATTTGGTGAACTAGATAGGCAGATGTTCCAGAAGATTTTTATTGCTAATTTCAGCAACAAAGCCCAGCTTATACATAAACACATAACCACAAAGTTGTGGTCCTCCCCACGTTCCTCCTATTTCTTTGCTTTTCTGCAAAAAGGAGAGACACTTCAAGATACCAGGACACGCCACATTTGTTGTTCTGAAGCAAACCACATATTACCAAAACATCTTGGATAAAAATAAAATTGTGTTTCTTTCTGAGATGGAAATTGCTTTTGGCTGCTCACCCAACCATGCTTTTTGCTAAACTCTGGGCTTTGTTTTTGCTTTTTATTGAAGCAGGTTTATAAACACCAGAGGCAAAATGCACCAACTTGAACAGATGGCTTAAAGTGCTATTTCATTTGTCATAGATTGTAAAGTTGGGCTGCTGAGACGCCAAGCTTAAAGCTGGAGGGATTGTCTTCGGCAGAATCAAAGTCCCCTGCAAGGCAAGGCTCTACACAAAGTTGGGCCTTGGTAATTTTCTTTTAAAATAAAAACTTGACAGACACAAAAACCATCCTTTTCTTGCTCATAGTACTCGAACCGTAGGTGAGCAAAACCTATGATGACTAGAAATCTTATCTCCACAAATTTGGGGGAGGCAGCCATGTCATATCCCTCATGTACCGAGACCCCATTTCCAACTCAGGGCCTCATGACCAATTCTGAAGAAACATTGTCAATTCCTTTTGAACTCTGACACCTTTGTCTAGGGTATACTCTGTTACAGTCATTTTGCTCACATCATGTTAGCAGTGTTCCTGAATTCACCAAATTATTTTCTTTGTGTTGGAATTCTCTCTTTTTTTTTTTTTTTGAGACAAGTCTCACTTTGTCGCCAGGCTGGTGTCTAAGCTCACAGCCACCTCTGCCTCCCGGGTTCAAGCAATTCTCCTGCCTCAGCCAACCAAGTAGCTAGGACTACAGGCATGTGCCACCATGCCTAGCTAGTTTTTGTATTTTCGGTAGAGACGGGGTTTCACCATGGTGGCCAGGATGATCTCAATCTCTTGACTTCATGATCCCCTCGCCTCAGCCTCCCAAAGTCCTGGGATTATAGGTGTGAGCCACCAGGCCCGGCCTTCGTTTTGGAATTCTCTAAGATCCTCTTGGTCCTTTGCTGGAGAAACACCATTTCCAGTTTTCCCTGTGAAGTCCCTATCTTAGCATCCTAAATGGGCCGTCAGCAAAGTTGGGCACCGTTAAAAACTGCATCTCAAGGATACACATTGAGTCATGACAGTGCTTGCTTCTGGTGTAGGGGAAGGGAATGGAATGGAGGATGGGGGAAATGGGAATTTATTGTAATACCTGATTTCTTTTAATGAAGAGAATACTTAAAGCAAATAAGACAATTCCAGGTCAAAGGCACATGGGTGTTATAGTTCTCTGCATAGTTCTGTTTTGTTTTGAGATGGAGTCTCACTTATCACCGAGGCTGGAGTGCAGTTGTGTGATCTCGGCTCACTGCAACCTCTACTTCCCGGGTTCAAGCCATTCACCTGTCCAGCCTCTCAAGTAGCTAGGATTACAGACTCCCACCACCATACCCGGCTAATTTTTGTGTTTTTAGTAGAGACAGGGTTTTGCCATGTTGGCCAGGCTGGTCTCGAACTCCCGACCTCAGGTGATCCACTTGCCTTGGCCTCCTAAAATGCTGGGATTACAGGCGTGAGCCACCATGCCCAGCCACTTCTCTGTATTTTTAAAGTTTTGCAAAAACCTTTTTTAGAACAACAGTGCACTAAAGAAATGGCTTCAAACCCAACTGTAGTTATATGTGGAACATTAAAAATGCTAGAGATTCCCGGGCATGCCAAACCGATACTCAGTCTCCAGGAGTGGGATCCAGATGTTCTTCAAGCAGCCAGTCCAGCACCAGCCTTTGGACCAGCTGTGACTACTGCCCTCCAAAGTCATTCACCCTACATGATGCCAAAAACCTGGTAACTCACATACTTCAAAACGAAAAACCCAGCCAAGTATCTGCCACTTTGGACAGTCAATTCTTTTAACCCAGCATCAATGGTAACTATAACAACAGCAAAAAGGTCACTTTTTAAAATTTTTTAAATTTTTATTATTGGAGATGGAGTCTCACTCTGCCGCCCAGCCTGGAGTGCAGGGGCGTGATCTCGGCTCTCTGCAACCTCCACCTCACAGGTTCAAGTGATTCTCCTGCTTCAGCCTCCTGTGTAGCTGGGTTCACAGGCGTGCACCTCCACCCGTGGGTTTTTTTTTTTTTTTTTTTTTTTGAGACAAAGTCTTGCTCTGTTACCCAGCCTGGAGTGCAGTGGCACGATTTAGACTCACTGGAACCTCTACCTCCCAGGTTCAAGTGATTCTCTTGCCTCCGCCTCTTGAGTAGCTGGGATTACAGGCACGCACCCCTACATCCCACTAATTTTTGTATTTTTAGTAGAGACAGGGTTTTGCCATGTTGGCCAGGCTGGTCTTGAACTCCCGAACTCAGGTTATCTGCCCACCTCAGCCTCCCAAAGTGCTGGGATTACAGGCCTGAGCTACCGCACCGGGCCTGAAATTAACTTCTGATGAAAAGAAAACTGATTGTAACAAAGACAAGAGTTTTTGAAATGCAGATGAGAAAAATTCCTTCCTTGGAGACTTGACAAATGGCTACCAGTAGGACAGTCTAAATTCAGCCCATTTGGGAAAGCTATAAAGGACATGCACTTTTTTTCTTTCTTTCTTTTAATTTAAATCCAAGTTATTTTCCTGAGGAGATGCATTTTTAATCAAAGTCACCATGGTAGGGTTTCATAGGAATAAACAAGTTTTTATTTTTTTAATGGGGGATAACATCTGGAGTTGAGACCAGATTTGAGAAGAACTGTACAGACTGCTTTCTTAGAGCTAGGCATTGCCCCTCTGGGCCAGAACACAGACCTCACAGGCCCACTTCTTGTTTGGTGCTGTACTGAAGTCACCATTGGGACCTGTGATATCCACATTTTAAAGCTGCTAAGGGACTTGGATGGATTGGTGCTGAGTCGGGGTACAATCTGCTGTCACTTGAAAATATGAGCTGCTATTTTATTTTCTTCCTGGAACCCATGTGTTTTGTACAGCACATTAGCACATTTTCTTCTCAAAGTAGTGGCTACAACACTTGATCTCAGCCACTGGAAATGTGGTAGCGTAAATCTTCAATGTACTTATTTTCAAATGAGGTTCAAATCAGAGCTACGAAAAAGTGAAAGGCGTATTTCAGTTTTCAAAGTTGTAATCCCACATGGAATTTTTAACAAAAGCTGCTCCTCAACGGGAGTTCACACTAAATGCATTGCAAAGAACTACTGCGGGTGGTGGGGGGGGATTACTGCAATTCATGTATAGCATAATTTAAAATATGGGATATTATGTTAGGCAACTGTATTTTCTTTTAATCTAGACACAAAATGCAACACTACATTTTAGCTTTTGTACAACTGTAAACAAACTCAGAATTTTAAAAAAAAAAACAACTTTTTTCCCCCATTCACTAGTCAAATTTAGAAAGTCAAGTTTTTTGTTCTGTTTTGTTAGTTTTGACACGGAGTTTTGCTCTTATCGCCCAGGCTGGAGTGTAACATCCAGATCTCGGCTCACTGCAACCTCTGCCTCCAGGGTTCAAGCAATTCTCCTGCCTCAGCCTCCTGAGTAGCTGGGATTACAGGGGCCCACCACCACGCCCGGCTAATTTTTGTATTTTTAGTAGAGACGGGGTTTCATCATTTTGGCCACGCTAGTCAACAACTCCTGACCTCAAGTGACTCGCAGCCTCGGCCTCCCAAAGTGCTGGGATTACAGGCGTGAGCCACCATGCCCGGCCTGAAGGCCAAGTTTTAACAACTATTTTCAAACCAACCTAATGCCAAACTTCAGTATTTAGTAGGAGATTCAGGTATGACATTATATGTGCTTTCTTTCAGTTCTTAGCCTTGAATCTTTGGTTAACTCTTGACTTTAAATTTGTACAGTTAAACCAGCTTCTCTAAGAGTAATTCCTCTTTTGTGTTTACAGCTTCAAGCTGCTTTTGTGATGAGTATTGCCCATTGCACTCTGGCATAGTGGAATAGCAGTTAAAAGCCTAAATGTGGAATGCATATTGATAAACTGTCGCTCCTCAAAAGCACCTAATATAGGTGTCACTCTTGGTTACTTTATCACCCATTTCTAGAGCAAAACACAGAACCAGAGAAGCATCCTGTAGCCATTTCTATTTTACATTTTTTCCAGCCTGCACTCTTGAACAGTGAATTATTTTCCCTGTAAGAACAGAGCATTTGCTAATATGAGCTTAAGAAGCATAGTTTCAAGTGTCTAACGCTGTGCTGATAAGTGCTAAACAATAACCCAACATCCAGTTTATCTAGCACTTAACGTTACTGAGTTAGTAAACCAAGCTTCAGTGGCCATTAGTAAGGCAAACCTGCCACCATTTTAGTTCAAGTCTGAATTTTTGGTTTTTGCTTTTCTGTTAGACAAAAATTCTAATCTTGGGCTGGGTGTGGGGGCTCATACCTGTAATTGCAGCACTTTGGGAGGAGGAGGTGGGCAGATCACCTGAGGTGAGGAGTCCAAGACCAGCCTGGCCAACATGGTGAAACCCCATCTCTACTAAAATTACAAAAATTAGTCAGGCATGATGGTGGGCACCTGTAATCCCAGTTACTCAGGAGGTTGAGGCAGGAGAATCGCTTGAACCCGGGATGCAGAGGTTGCAGTGAGCTGAGATCACACCACTGCACTCCAGCCTCGGCCACAGAGCAAGACTCTGTCTCAAAAAAAAAAAAAATCCAATCTTGGAGCAATAGAAAAGGCTAACTACAATCTAAAAGCTTGGTTATTTAAAACCAACCTAATAATTTTAGCTTTCAAGTCTCTTTAGTATATTTATTCTTTGATTAAGTCAGACTTCCTAAAGAAGATATTTTGGGAATCTGCCTAAGGCCCATTTTGCTAGAAAAAAAATCATAACAAATGCTTAAGAAAACATTCTGAAAGTAGATAGCTGGAAGAACTAATTACTAGTATTACTGATTAATATTTTCAGTAATCTAAGGTACTAACTCACCAAATTTAAGCAGTCCCATCTAGGTTTCTGATTGATTTTAAACACAGCCTGAAAAAGTTGTTTCCTTAATCACCCAGCAGAACACATTAGTTTACATCAAGAAATAAGGGCCGCATCCTAAACATGTAGACACCTGAGGAAAATGGATTCTGAAGGGTTTTCCCTCAACACACCATGTTGACTCATTTCCTTGACATTCTGCAAATGCTTCCTCTTGCTAACAGCCATTGCGTAGGCAGTAGTTGATGGGTCAGAAGGGAATGCAATTCTGAACTTCCAAGAAGCAAATCCTTCCTTTTTGCTGATCCCAGTAGCATGGGAATTAACACTCAGTCCAAATTATCCTTACTTCTGAACTCCAAAGGTGTACCCAACGTTTTAATGGGTGGGGGAAGAATTAGATGAGAACATGAGAGAATTAATGACAAGTGATTTAAGAAACACAGCAGCAACACTGTTAAGAATACATTTCTATTCCTCATGCAACTGAATTGCTAAAAAGGACTTCATGGAAAAACCTTTCCAATATCCAAAGTACCCATCTTGGTTTTTAAACACATCTATACGGTTGAATATAAATAGAAAATTAACCCAGGCTGGGCGCGGTGGCTCACGCCTGTAATCCCAACACTTTCGGAGGCCAAGGTGGGTGGATCACCTGAGGTCAGGAGTTCAAGACCAGCCTGACCAACATGGAGAAACCCTGTCCCTACTAAAAATACAAAATTAGCTGGGCGTGGTGGCACATGCCTGTAATCCCAGCTACTCAGGAGGCTGAGGCAGGAGAATTGCTTGAATCGGCAGGCAGAGGTTGCGGTAAGCTGAAATCGCACCATCGCACTCCAGCCTGGGCAACAAGAGTGAAACTCCGTCTTAAAAAAAAAAAAAAAATGAACACAATTCTATTTTGCAATGTGGCCCCCACTTGGTTACCTCTGGGGAGTTTGGCTAGCGGTGGGAAGGCTACATAAGGCAGTTGCTATACTTTTTTGAGACAGTCTCAGTCGCCCAGGCTGGAGTGCAGTGGCGCCATCTTGGCTCACTGCAACCCCCGCCTCTCGGGTTTTCATGCCTTAGTCTCCTGAGTAGCTGGGATTACATACAGGTGTGCATCACATCTGGTTAATTTTCGTATTTTTAGTAGACAGGGTTTCACCATGTTGGCCAGGCTGGTCTCGAACTCCAGACCTCAGGTGATCCGCCCTCCTCAGCCTTCTCAAGTGGTGGGATTGCAGGTGTGAGCCACTGCACTCGGCCTCTATGCTCATTTTCTAACATAGGGAGTGTTTTGACAGGCAGAGACAAGTCCAGGGCAGCTGAACCATTCTGGCAGAGCAAGAAAGTCCACCTGGTGTCTTAACTATAATATATATGAAAACTAGAAGCTACGACACAAAACTGTCTCAAGAAGACCGCTTACACAGGAAACTTCATAATTTGGTGACTCCTCAAAGGTTCAGTTCCATCAAGCTGTTTCTTCATAAACTTGTAAATTTGCCAGCTTTGTTAACAATTACACAAATAGGATTCCTAAGTTCCACTAATGGAAAAAAAAAGCAATGTGAGAAAAGCCCACGACAAAAACCTATTTCCAGATGCAAAATGACATTTGTCATGACAAGGATTACTACCAGATGGTATACCCCGCATTTTAATATCTGTGAAAGCCAGTGATTTTGCTTGCTAAGGCGCCCTGCAACCAACGGCATCTTGCATTTCTTCAAATGCAGTATATTCTGTCTTGTGTTAATGGATCCGAACAAGATTTGTTTACTCAAATGATGACTAAAATGATTCCTTACTCGAGTTTTGACTGTCTAAATAGTTAATGACCTTAAAATAATCAACCTTTATTTAAATGGCTCTGAAATTTGTTCTATTTAGGAAATTTTTTTGTAGTTTAAGAAATTTCTCAATACTTTACATCCCTAAAGTTACTGAAATGTTTTATGTAACCCCAACTTTAGTAAGATATCTAAACTTTCAAGTATACAGATAAAAATAAAGATGTCAACTTTGTGCCTATCTGTAAGTTATCAGATTACAATGAAGCAATTCAAAATACTGGCAGCTATGTAGATATTCAGTTAGATGTACTCATGTAGCTAAAAATAGTTTAAATACAGTCTAATCCAACTAGAAGGATTTTTCCAAATTGCAGAAAAGTTAGTTTTCCATTTAAAAAAAATCAGTGAAATTAAATCCAATGAAAATCTGAGATGTCTTTTAGCAGTTAAGTCACCCAACTTTAGGAAAGCACCGCCAGGTTTCTGTGGAAATCTTACTTCCCTGGGACATGACAACAAAGAGCTATTTCTAGACACTAAAAAACAGCCGATGGAACATGCTAGTTAACTGAATTTTCACTTCTGTGGCTCCCCTCAAAACATGTGGTCTGCTTTATTTCCAATTTAAGAGAACTGTGAAACACCAGTTTGTCGAATCTTAGTTTTAACTATAAAGTCTGCAATTAGATCCCAACTCCTTTCTTTGAGCCTCTTAGGTGTGAATCCACTTTGGATACACAATGACAGCTAAATTCCTCATAAACATTTCCCTTTAAAAAACTACCTTCAGCTCTATTACGCCTCTATCTTCTGTTTAGAAATCTTGTATTAATAAATAAAGGGAAAACCGAAATTTAATTTATAAAGTTTTATTTTTGTATATGTGCTAAATCTTAGGAACCGTGAACAATCTTCATGTCAGTCTGTTGGCTTGTAAAAGGCTAAGAAGTGTATGACTTGGGTGGTGAAATTTTCTTTTGGGAATCTGGATCTCAAATTTTCACACATTTGCAGCTTTAAAATGTGGTGCACCTTGCCCCCACTTCTCTTACACCTATAAATTTGGAGGGAAAGTGCTACATTTCTGCAAACGTAAAAATAATTGTTATAAACACAATCGGCAGCAAATTCTCAATACACTTAGCACTTCTGTAGTGTTTTATCACACTCAAAAACCTTATTTTCAAAAACTAAACACTCACGTATGTGTAGGACCAATTCTGGTCGAGTCCTACTATGAAACCAGTACTTTTTTTCTTGGTAACACAAAAACTGGGGTGTGGGGGAGCGTTGTTTTCCTTTATCGGCAGTATGTAGTACCTTCAAACTAGAGACCAAAACTGGGCACTTACAATGAAAAGGCAATTTTCTTATCCAGCTAATAATCCTTAATAAGGCAGGATATATCCAAATTAGCCACAAAATTCAGCAAAGTAAAATAGCTCATGGGAGAACATAAGCTGGAAAAATGCTAATAAACTGAAAGAACTACTTTGAAGTAGTCATCTGAATATTCACAGACTTGTTTTCATTTACAAATGTAAGTCAAATAAAAAAAGGCTCCTCATCTTTCTAACCACTACTAGGATTAAGGATTTAAGTTATCATTCTCTAAGTTAATCATGAAAAAAATAGAAAACATTTTCATAATTCTAAATTTGTATACACAATAGCTAAAAGACACAAGGCTGGAAAATTATCACCAGGAGAAAAATCAATGAAAGAAAAAACCCCAAATATGCTATTTCTGCCTCTCCGATGCTAAACATGAACATTCAGTTGGTGGAGGGCTTACAAACAGCAGCAATATGGTTTTCACCAAGTTGTGCACTGAAATACTTAAGATACAATAGGGCAAAAAGCCCTTGTTCACACGGTTTTACAACTAAAATATCTTCAGTCTTTATGTCAACACATTTAACTTACTGTCTTCTATAATCATGTCATTTAGAATTCTGGGGGCTACTTCTTTCAAAGGAAGACTGGTGATTCTGCAAACATTTAAAATAGGAAATATATGGCTCAAAAAATCAGTTGAGGGATAACTAAATAATCCTTAGGCACTTTGAAGACTTGAAATTTAAAATGTGCCATTTATGTTCAGAAAGACCTCAAAATCACCATTATGTTGCTCTTACAATAACATGCATCTTTAAATTTCTGGTTATACATTAATGCTTAAGAGTTAAATATAGAAAATAATTTGCACAAACAAAAATAACTCCATTCACTTTCCCTTGCTCCTGGTCACAACACAGACCACTCTTCCTCAAATGGAGACAAAAACGATTCACAAGCCCCTCACCTGCACAAGGGGGCTTGTAAATTCAAAGCAACCAAAGTTGGGCTCTTCTTCCAAGTAGAAATATTCACAGCCTTTTATATGTCAAGTTTTTTCTCATCTAGGAAGTCATTAAAGTTTTTAAGTACATTACATATTTTGTTAAGGAGCAGGAAATACATAAATGGCCTCTCAGATGGTGAGATGGTATACTTAACAATAGTAATTCCTCCAAATATTTATTTCATTCGTTGAAGGAGCCTGAAACTGGCCAACTTTTAAATTAAAAAACTATCAATTGGAGCCAGGTGTGGTGGCTCATGCCTGTAATCTCAGCACTCTGGGAGGGCAAGGCAGGTGGATCACCTGAGGTCAGGAGTTCAAGACCAGCCTGGCCAACATGGTGAAACCCCGTCTCTACAAAAAAACAAATTAGCTGGACATGGTAGTGGGCACCTGTAATCCCAGCTACTTGGGAGGCTGAGGCAGAAGAATCACTTAAACCTGGGAGGCAGAGGTTGTAGTGAGCTGAGATGGTGCCATTGCACTCCAGCCTGGGCAACAGAGCGAGACTGTCTCTCCAAAACAAAATCAATTGGAATTGCAAACACTGTGACTTTCACTCACAGTAAAAACTATCTGGTGTTAAAATTTCCTACTATTACAGAAACACCTAGAAGCACAGGTTGACTATACAGAGTACTACAGATAAGATACCCAAAGCTTTATCTTAAATGCTTGCCTCTTTTAATCACAAAATAATGCAATGCTCTATTGATTCTGCTTTGTTCAGTTCCAACTGTAGCCTTAACAAAACATTTCCCTATTAACTGAATTGTAAAAAATACAACCAAGCTTGTGCTCATTAAATATACATGTATATAAAAAACATACAAAAAGTACAAGATTATGTTAGGAAACTTTTACAGTGTCAACATCCTGATTTCTCAAAATCTTCAGTAAAGGGCCAAAGGTCAAATCTTTCTGTGCACAAAAACTGAATGTGACTGAAATCCTGAATCGGTGTCATGCCTGGCAGGCTATGCACAGAATGAATTTTAATATCCAGTCCTCTTTAAAAAAAGGACAAAAAAGTAACCAAAAAACAAAAAACAAAAACACACCACAGGACAAAAAGTTCTTCTTAAATCAAATTCTATTTGTGATTTCAGCAAAATAATTTCTATAAAATAAAACAGCAAAATATTTAAATAGAATACGGTGGGCTGTATCTGTTTGCAGGGGTATTTGGTTTTTAGACAGGTTCCAAAAAATTACACACATTCAAGTTACCAATTCTCTTTTAAATACAGTATTAACTGAGGACTTCCTTATTTTTAATCAAATGTTTATTCTGAAATTGTGATATCTCAATTATATTAACTAACCAGTAGTTTCTTTTTTAATTAGACCCTGCTTTGAACGTTAGACTTTCTGGAATAATGGAAAAGGAGCTAGGACAATTCTTGCTTTCAAGTAAAATTGTGACTGAGCAGAAAATCAGCCAGCTATCTTGGTGCAGAGAGGTACTCCAAGTACCGTGGGGTTCTGATGACTTCCACGTCACCGGGATCCAGCAGAAGGAAAGTTTTAGAAGATTCACCTAATAAAGTCTACCAAAGAAACAAAACAAGCACACCAAATACAGTCTTCTATTATGCTCCAGCAT
>CAUYQU010103193.1:0-18248 GCA_963574635.1 Cheracebus regulus
GTGGCTCCTTCGCCGGGAATCTCCCAGTCTGTGGGCATCAAAAATTCGTCTGCAATTGCGGCATCCACTCGCTCTCTGCACTTTCACTGGGAGCTACAATCCTGAGCTGCTGCTACGTGGCCATCTTGGATCTCTCTCCCAAGCCTACTATTTTTTAAGGGAAATGTATCCACTTGGACACAAAAGGACAGAGACAGCTCAAAACGAAAAGAGGTCTGTGGGCTCCCAAATTTCTACAGGCAGGGATCAGGCTAAGAAAGCTACTCAGCTGCAAATATGAGCCAGTTTCCAAAAAGCACACAGAGAAATGCTCACCAGCATGAGTCTTTAGGGGATGCAAATATATACTATAGTGAGACGCCAACTCACTTACACTGAACTGGCTATAATTGTTTTTTAATGTACAATAACAAGTGTCGTTAAAGCTGTGGAGAAACTAGAACCCTTATCCACACTGCTAGGAGGAATGTAAAAAGGAGCAGGTACTTTGGGAAAGTTTGGTAGTTCTTTAAGAAGTTAAACATAGAGTTACCACATGACCTAGCAATTCTACTCCTGAACATATAAGCAAGAGAACTGAAAATACATGTCCACAAAAATAGCTGTATGTGAATGTTCAGAGCAGCAGTAATCATAGCAAAAAAGGGAAACAATGCAAATGTCTATTAATTGATGAATGGATAAACAAAATGTGGTATATCCATAAAGAAATGATTCAGCCATCAAAATTAATAAAGTACTGAGACACACTAGAAAACAGCCAAACCTTGAAAACATACTAAGTGAAAGAAGACAGTCACAAAAGACCGCATATGAAGGTGCTACCTTGAATTTTGATTCTGGAGTCAGGAAAAGTCTTTTTGAGGAAGTGACAATTCAGCAGAGTATGGGGAAAAGAGCTTTCCAGGAAAGAATGTGCCCAAGGAAGAGGAGAGCATAGCCATGCGAGGAACTGTTGTGAGGCCAGTGTAGGAATTTCTAGGAATGTGAAAACACTGTGAACGTGAACTTGGAGAAATAGGCCAGTTTGTGCAGGGCCTTCACGTTATTGAGATGGTTTGAAGCTGCCAATAAATAGCACCCCTTTCTCCAAATGGGTATTTTTTTTTTTTTTCTGAGACACAGTCTCACTCTGTTGCCCAGGCTGGAGTGCAGTGGCAGGATCTCAGCTCACTGCAACCTCCATCTCCCGGGTTCAAGCAATTCCTCTGCCTTAGCCTCCCAAGTAGCTGGGATTACAGGCTTGCACCACCATACCCAGCTAATTTTTGTATTTTTAGTAGAGACAGGGTTTCTCCATATTGCCCAGGCTGGTCTTGAACTCCTGGTCTCAAGCAACCCACCTGCCTCGGCCTCCCAAAGTGCTGGGATTATAGGCATGAGCCACCAAACCTGGCCTCCAAATGGATCTCGAGAAATAAAATAGGCAAGTTAAACAGAGGGGGATCAAAGTATACTTGTATAATCTCTAAAGCCAGGTCAGAGGACACAGCTTAGCTGAGAGCTAAATAAGCCTATGCCTGCTACCTGCTAACTGCCACAGTCACCCACTACTCCAAATCCTGGAACAGCCGCTTCGAAGCAAAGTCCTATAAATACAAATATCCAGATGGCTGCTTCCCAGCGTCCAGGTGGAAGCGGAAAACTCACTCCCATGTCCAGCACATTTTTTTTTTTTGAGACAGAGTCTCGCCCTGTTACCCAGGCTGGAGTGCAGTAGCATGATCTTGGCTCACTGCAACCTCTGCTTCCCGATTCAAACAATTCTGCCTTAGCCTCCTGAGTAGCTGGGACTACAGGCGTGCACCACTATGTGCAGCTAATTTTTGTATCTTTAGTAGAGACAGGGTTTCACCATGTTGGCCAGGCTGGTCTTGGCCTCCCAAAGTACTGGGATTACAGGCATAAGTCACCTCACCTGGCCTCACACATTTGATAGATAAGCTCCACCCAGTCAAGAACTACAAACCAAAACAACATCTCCACTTCTGTGACAGAAATAAACTGTGAGGAAAGAGGTCAAAGCCTTAGAGAAAAATCTCTCCGCTTGGAAACCAGTGCAGTAGAACCAAACGTGTTTCCATCTAGCAATTATATTAAAGATTTTCAATGGAAAACCATTTGAGACCAAATAAAGAGGCATTATTTATGTTTAAATATTTCACTCTGGATGCTGCGTGGAAAATAAACTGGACAGGGGCAAGTGTGGAAGCAGGGAAAATAATCTATTCAATTAGGGCAGACTCAAATCTATTGGATGCTTCCGGCTGCAAAGAAATAGAAATTCAGACTCAAGCTAGGAGATTTATCATCTCAAATAACTGAAAGTCCAGAGGTCAGGTGAGCTTTACGTGTGGTACAAGCAGCAGATCACTGATGTTACCGGGATCTTTATGTCTCTTTTATTCACTGTCCTTGGTGCTGTCTTCATCGTAAGGCTAATTTCAACTCATGATTATAAGACAGCTACCAATAACCACTGGGGCTACATATTTTCATGTTCACATATTTCAATTTTAAGATATAAAACTTCTTTGGCACCGGGCATGGTGGCTCATGCCTGTAATCCCAATACTTTGGGAGGCTGGGGTGGGCGGATCACCTGAGGTCAGGAGTTCGAGACCAGCCTGACCGACATGGTGAAACCCCATCTTTAAAAAAAAAAAAAACTTCTTTGGCAAGTATAGATATAATTACTTCACTAGAGTCTAATTGAGCCTAGTTTGATCACTTGCCCACCATGGGAGCAACACAAATCATCAGGAAAACTTCAAGTGCTGGTTAACTTACTCTAATCCACCCCAGGAGCTACAAATGGAATCAGTTTCCATAAGCTTGTATGGAGCAGAAATGGATACCTTAATAAAAGTAATGTTCTTGACCAGGCAAGGTGGCTCACACCTGTAATCCCAGCACTTCAGGAGGCCAAGGCAGAACTCCTCACGAGGTCAGGAGTTCAAGACCAGTCTGGCCAATACAGTGAAACCCTGTTTCTACTAAAAATACAAAAAATTAGCCAAGTGTGGTGGCATGAGCCTGTAATCCCAGCTACTTGGGAGGCTGAGGCAGGAGAATCATATGATCACGCCATTGTACTCTAGCCCAGGCGACAGTGTGAGACTTCATCTCAAAAAATAAAAAGTTCTTACAAAAAGAAAGAAAAGGGGACTGGTGATGCATTAAGAACCCAATGGCAGCATTTCGGGAGGCCGAGGCGGGTGGATCACGAGGTCAAGAGTTTGAGACCATCCTGGTCAACATGGTGAAACCCCAATCTCTACTAAAAATACAAAAATTAGCTGGGCATGGTGGCACGCGCCTGTAGTCCCAGCTACTAGGGAGGCTGAGGCAGGAAAATTCCTTGAACCCAGGAGGCAGAGGTTGCGGTGAGCCAAGATAGTGCCATTGCACTCTAGCCTGGGTAACAAGAGTGAAACTCTGTCTCAAAAAAAAAAAAGAACCCAATGGATGTTTGCTATATCTCTCTTCTCTAAGCTAGACCATATTTAGGCTCTTTTAATTACAGTGAGGCAAAGCATAAAATAACAAAGTGGCTGGGTGTGGTGCTCACACCAGTAATCCCAGCACTTTGGGAAGCTGAGGCAGGAGGGCTGCCTGAAGCCAGGAGTTTGAGACCAGCCTCTCTACCAAAAATAGAAACATAAACACCAAAACACCAAGACCAATCAGAGTTTTATACTCCTTCTATTCTCTATCAAATGCAATTCTAAGCACTGTCCAGGTACTATCCAAACAGCTTCCAGTCCTCTGCCAAAGGTGGAATTCTTCAACCATGTGAACAGTGCTGAGTCCTGATGTTTGTGTGGCTCATCTCACCAGGGGGATGGCAGATACAGAGAAGTTGTTCTTTCACCCTATGGCCAAACCTCTGTAAGGATAACAGGGAAAGTGGATTTGGAGAAAGATAGATGATCTGGTCTTTTATTATTTTTCCAGGTTGAAGTTGGGGAAGAGGGTTGTAGGTCTCCTTTATCAGTGTGGTTATGAAGGGTCACAAGAGCTTGGAATCTTTCACTTAAGAGTAATAGTCTTTTTTTCCTTTTTTTTTTTTTGAAGGAGTCTTGCTCTGTCACCCAGGCTGGAATGCAGTGGCATGATCTCAGCTCACTGCAACCTCTGCCTCTTAGGTACAAGCAATTCTCTTGCCTCAGCCTCCTAACTGGGACTACAGGAATCTGCCACTATGCCCAGCTAATTTTTATATTTTTAGCAGAGATGGGGTTTTACTATATTGGCCAGGCTGGTCTCAAACTCCTGACCCTGTGGCCTCCCAAAATATGCTAATTCCATTACTTCCAATAAATAGAAAAAAAAAATCAGTAAATGGGCAAGTCGAGGAGTCTTCGGACCCATATAAAGTATGTTCCTAAGGTCTCCTACATGAGAAAGATGGGAAACTACAGCAGTAAGAGCAAGAAATCCTGGTGGCTTCTAGGATAATGATAAGAAAGATGGAGAGATGTGGGCTAATTCAAAATGTATTTTGGAATAGAATCATAATGATTGGATGATATATCAGATACAAGAATAAACAAAGTAGAGAATAAATGACTCCTAGATTTCTGGTTGAAACATCTAAGTAGACAGTGATGCCATTTCCTGAAACAGGAAAGAGCATACATAGGAAGTGCAGGTTAGTAAACATAGTCAAGAATCTCATTCCGAATAATGTAAATTTGAGACGCATGAGAGATCTCTAAGTGCAAACATCAATAAGCAGTTGGATAGTCTAATATTAACAGTCCTAACAAGAGAGGGAGGCCTGGCCCGGAGACACAGATACAGAAGCTGCCCAGCCCCTCTCCCTACTCTCCCATCCATAGCCTGTGGGTAGAGGACTTTTGAAAGTCAGGGCACACTTCTGCTTGGGAGACTGCATGGTTCTAATAGTCTCATATAACAGGGAGACCCAGAGGAGGATGTCTGTCTATCAAGGCATATGTTACCCGACCCACAGGAGCTCCAGCTTCTGACCATAGCCAGACTTTGCCTTGCTTCGCCAACTCCTGTTCAGCAGAGCAAAAGTAACTTTTCACCATCCCCAGGCTATGACAGAAAAAGGGCTTTGTATATACTATTATTATGTTTTTTTCTCAAATGAGACTTTTTATTTGCCACTATTATAAGTCTGAACTTTAAACAGATTCTTGGACTAGTGGTTCATATCCATCAGCTCGTTCAACTTTAGCACCTGTCTCATCTGCAGTGGCTTTTCCCGAACTACTGGCTTCACCATGAAGCTCCATGAGTTTTCCCAATTCAAACTTGGGCTTCTTCAGCATTTTTACTTTTCTACCAAAGACATCATGGAGAGGATAAATTGATCGGCAAGCCTTTTCAATGCTGTCTGGAATCAATTTATTGATCACTTCTTTCAAGTGATTTGTCTGCACCTCTCAGGCATGATTTCCATCATCTTCTTCCGGAATTGGCAGACCTGTTGGTACTGAGCATAAGAGGTCTTCCATATCTGATTGTTGTGTTTTTTAGTAAAACCAACCTAGAGCAGACGAAGCAAATAACCGCTGGTAGTCTTGACACGAACATAAGCTTCGATCATTGTCTGCCATTTTTTGACCATGGAACACATTTTGTCATGGGTAAGATCCATGCCATGGAAGTTGGTCAGGCAGTTTTTGCCCTGAACATCTTCAGTAATCAGCTTGAATTTCGTAAATGCAACTTTGTCATTCTGCAAATCAGCAAGATTCACTTCAAACACTTGACCCTTGAGGTCATCAGATGCAATTTTGGTCCCTTGGGTCCTGGTGACTAGCGTCTTTCCAATGTTTCTTATACTGAACATAGCGGGTGCTTTCACATCATACCAATCTTTCTTAGAAAATGGATCAACCACTTTCTTCTTGGCTCCCTTTTTGCTGTCTTTCATAAGGCACTTGTTCTTGCCAACCGCCACAGTGCTGCTCAGAGAGCCAAAAGGGCTGTATATACTATTATTACACAAATTGTACAATTTTAAAAATTATATTGCTGGATTTTCAGTTGTTAAGAGAAAAACAGAATGTATTTTCCATTTTGACCCTGAGTCCTAAGATTTTCTTTCTTTCTTTTTTTTTTTTTTGAGACAAGGTCTCATTCTGTCACCTAAGTTGGAGTACAATAGCGAGATCACCTCTTGGGCTCAATTGCTCAATTGGCCCTCCTGCCTCAGCTTCCCAAGTAGCTGTGTCTACACGTACATGCCACCATGCCTGGCTAATTTTTCCATTTTTTGTAGAGACAGGGTCTCATAGTGTTGCGTAGGCTGATCTTGAACTCCTAAGCTCGAATGATCCACCCACCTTGGCCTCCCAAAGTGCTAGGATTACAGGCTTGAGCCACCACCCCTGACCATATCCTGAGATTTTCTTAATTCACCTATTTCTTATGATCATTTATCTATATAACCTTTTTTGTTTTCTATATACACAATCATATTGTCTGGGAATAATGGTTTTATTTCTTCCTTTCCTATCTTTTTTTCATCTTTAAAAACTGAGACATAATTTACATACTATAAAATTCACCCTTTTAAAGTGTATTCAGAAGGTTATGCAACTATCATCATTCTCTAATTCCAGAAAAATTTCATTATCCAAAAAAGAAACCCTGTACTCATTAGCGTTGACTCCTTACAGTTCCTGGCAACCATTAGTCAACCGTTTCCTGAAGCTTCAATTTTGCTAAAATTCATTTACTAAATAATCATTGTGTAGTTATTATATGCTACACACTGTTTTAGGCATTAGGGATTCAATATGAAATGAGACAAAGTTCTTCCTTCTGAGGACAAAAAGACAATTTAAAAACAGTGTTTTGACAATAAAAGAAGTTCAGATATATAATGGACTAGGATGCAAAAATGCACAAATTTTTACAATAAAACATGGAACTTCAAGGTAATTTTCTATTGGACCAGGCATTGCAAGCTCTGCCCTAGCCCTATGATGATACGCTTTCATTCTCTTTTCCTGCTGCAGCCAATATGAGCACTTTATAGGAAAAGGCTGAGAAACACTGCTATAATGTTCATCTGTATACTGAAGGGATACGCATGCAATGATTACAGATTGAAGCAGTAAACCAAAGACTTGTTCTGGCTTAGGCATAAATATTGCCCAATTATTTAGTGATCATAAATTGGTATACTTCATCCATCCATTGAACAAATAATGAGTGGGTTTTTCATTAGTACACTACGTAAGACATAAAAATATGAAAGATACATGGTCCTGATCTTAAAAGTTTTACTCTAAGTTTTTAAGATCTAGTGATCTTAAAAAATCACGAGATACATAAGAAAATATAATATGTTAGAGTTTTGAATCAGACATAACAGGCAAATCGCTTCTGGAAAATAAAAAATTCTTCCATTATGCAATTTGTCCATTTTGTAAACAAAACAAAATACTTCATGAAAATGTTCAGCCGGGTGTGGTGGCTCACAGATTTCCTGAGCTCAGAAATTTGAGCCTGCAATGAGCTGTGATCACACCTCTGTATTCCAGCCTGGGCAACAGAGCGAGACCATGTCTCTAAAAATGAATAATAATTAAATAATAAATAAAAATAAATAAACAAAATACTTACATCAGCCTGGAACTTACACTTGGATCACTTGTCTCTAGTATCTGCAAATATAACTAGATATCAAAAAGGAGTTGAATTAATCTATTATCCAAAGTAAATTACAAGTAACTGTACTGACTTACTTTTCAGTGCCTCATTCATTTGTGCCTTGTGGTTAGCTGCATGATACCATGTGATCTCAGTGCCATCTTCTGTGGTAATCTGGTTATTTCTCAGAAAATATTCCAGTATATTTTCACTCCACGATCCTAAAACAACAGTATTAACATGAAAAGTAATACTGTTTTTTATAGGGTAAAAATTTTAAAAATCAATTTCATTGTGTATATTTAAGATATACATATGCTGTTATGTGATATACATAGATAGTAAAACGGTTACTATAGTGAAGCAAATTAACAGATCCATCATCTCACATACCTATTTTCTGTGTGTGTGGCAAGAACAGCTAAAATTTCATTTAACATGAATCCCTTACATACAGTACAATTTTATTACCTGGAGTCCTTATGTTGCACATTAGATCTCAACTTGTTCATCTTTTTAATTTTTTTCCAGTTTGAGAGCAGGTACTGTTTATTAACTGGCCAGCTTAGAAAAATAACCATGGTGGTCACTTTAGTTCATTCTTCTAATAAGTCTGTTGATCTGGTCCTAACTGTTGCCAGCATCTCCACCTTCTACAAAATGGGTGGTCATTTTCTTCATTCCACCTCGTGGAGAAGATAATTTGAAGGGCAACGGGAAGTTATTTGCTTCTTTGAAGCATTTTCCAACAGTACAGCTATCATGAATCAGATCCTCCATGCAGATGATGCCATAGTTACCAAGAGATTGAGCAATCAAAGCGTTATCTGTCAAAGCAATTCACTTCTTGTTGATTTTGCCATAACCATGTTTATAGATTAGTTCATTTACTGACTTCGGATTTGCAATATATACCCCCAGCATATTAACTGAAGTCTTGTTGAGCTTCACAAACGTTCCACTGAAGATTTGACAAAGTCGAAGAAGCTGCAACACCTTTCAGACCTTTGGGCTCACAGCATTGATACCTCTGATCCTGATGACAAATGCCGATTTGTGTGCTGCAGGTACATAGAAGTTGCCAGCTTGTCTTGTCATCCAGCCATTTGAATTTCAGTTCTGTATATCTGCCTACATTTCTTGTGATAGTGCTTCATTTTTTCATAGATAGCTTCCTCCTTGCCTTTCAAAGCATCTTTTGGGCAAAATTCTTTCTCCTGTACTTGATCTTCAGCTCTGCAAAAATTCTTTCATTTTTTCTTAAGGTTTCTGGCACAGCAGGAACCTTCTTCTCTTCTATATCCTCCATGGTTCCAGTCAGAAAGAGGAGACTTGCTCATCTTATACATCTGTTCTGTATCCTCTACCTACATCTCCCCATTTCCTCTGCTTCCCTCTCTGCTAACCACTGTTTTGTTCTCTATTTCTATTACATTTGAATTTTTTTTATTCCACATATAAGTGAGACCATGCACTTATTTGTCTTTCTGTGTCTGTCTTAGTTCACTTAGCATAATGTTCTCTGAGCTCATCCATGTTGTGGAAAATGGCATGTTCTCATTCTTCTTTAGGGCTGAATAATATTCCATTTTCCCTGTGTACCACAGTTTATTTATCCATTCATCTACCAACAAACACTTGTTGTTTCCATACCTTGGCTACCGTAAATAATGCTGCAATGAACATGGAAGTGCAGACGTCTTTACAAAGTGGTGATTTCACGTCCTTTGGGTACATGCCTGGAAGAGGGATTGCTGAGTTATGGGGTAAAAAACAAAACAAAACAAAAACAAAGTGCAGAGATATTGAAGGATAATAACAAAGTAGTTAGACTTCGAAAAATACAAGATTTTAAAAATAGAGAACAGGTATTATGATGTGGCAAATATATAGTATATAAACATGTTATAATGTTATGCTATATAATATAATAATTCGTAGACATGTAGGATAGTCTGAACATCAGGAGCATAAGAATGTAGGAAGAAAATAAAACTGGTAAGAAGCAGATATTTAAAAGCTGGAAATTTCATATGATGCTCTTTACAATCCAGGTCTCAGAAATATAAGGAAAACTGATGTAAAGCCAAAGCTATATTTAAAATTCTAAGTTTTACACAACTTAATTGTTTTCTCTACCTGAAGCCCCATTCTATATTTATGTTAACAACTTAGAATTTAAATTGTGCATTTTACTGCATATCATCTTCAGATTCTCAGCAACATCTATTTGCGTGACCACGTAATCTCTTGAATTAGCATTCATAAGTTTATCTAGTGTGTACAATATACATAATTCTCATATCTTTCAACTAATTTTTGGCATATTTTCTCTTAATTAAGCATTCAAATTTGCAAGTTAACCAAGACTAAGGTAAGTGATAGCAAAAATATCTGAACCCAGATCTACTCCACGCTATATCATAACATAATATAAAAGAAGAAAATACTGAAAAAAAAGTTGTCCATAATTTTACCTCCCTAATTCTTGTTCATGCTTCAACATTTATTAAGAGCCTAGCAAGTGGCTGCAAATTCCCCATGCATGAGAATCTTTCCTCTGTTAATTATTTGTTTGTTAACTCTACCTAACAACAGTTAAAAACCTAAAACTGCTTCTCCCCTTTTTTTTTTTTCCATCTGCTATCTGCAGTGGAGCTGCCACCAAAATGCAGATTTCATAAAAACCCTTCTGGGGAAGATCACTACCCTCAAAGCTGAACCCTTGGACACAACACAAAAAGTAAAGGCCAAAATCCAGGAACTCCTCCTAATCAGCAAAGACGGATCCTTGCTGGCAAGCAACTGGAAGATGGACATACTTTGTCTGACTACAATATTCAAAAGGAGTCTACTCTTCATCTTGGGTTGAGACTGTGGTGGTGCTAAGAACAGGAAGAAGTCTTACAACACTCCCAAGAATGATAAGCCCGAGAGAAAGAAGGTGAAGCTGGCTGTCCTGAAACACTATGAGGTGGATGAGAATGGCAAAATTAGTCACCTTCATCGAGAGTGCCCCTCAGATGGTGCTGGAGTGTTTATGGCAAACTACTTTGACAGACGTTATTGTGGCAAATGTCTGACACTGCTTCAACAAACCAGAAAATAAGTAATTGTGTATGAGTTAATAAAAGATATGAGCTAACATCTTTTTTAAAAACCCCCCAAAAAACCAAAAACCTAAAATCTACAGATGGCTATCGGAAACTGCTGATAAGATACTGAGAAAAGTTAAAATTTGATCAGAGAATGGAGGGGAATATAAAGACAAATTCTAACGTACATGGGACTTAGCAATCACTTCTAATACTAGGCTGCAGAATAATTAAAAAAAAGAAAGTTAGGTGGAGGATCCACTATCCCCAAAGCAGTCTCCCACCCAAAACACGTGGTCCTATTGACATATGCAATAGAGTCATAGACCTTTCAGACTGAAATGGCAACACATGGCCATCATTCTTTAAAATATTAAGGTAGGCATTTTAGAAGGCACATTATCGACTGGCTCTAACAATTGTCCAACAATAGGGAAATAATTAAATCACAGTATATATGCATGATAGAATATGTGACTAATGTGGCTGTTAAAAATGAAGGTTTTGAGATATGTCAAATGATTTAGAGAAATGGTAAGTATGCATATTACCAGATAAACCTAAATGTTAGTTAATGGTTCATATTGGATATTTCCACAGCACTTCTCAACTAAACATACTGCATTCAGAATTTCTATAAAGGCAACTTACAAGGTAATAATAAAATACTATGACTCTAGAATTTAAAAACCTATAAAGTAAAAAGTTCTCCTTACCCTTTTGCTAAGTGAAATTGTTAGTTTGTATTTAAGCCACAGCTGTATATATCTTAAAATTTAAGGAGAATCCAATTACCTATGATCTAGGGTCTTAGTATTATTATTTAAACAGGCTGTAACTCTGAAAACAGGGCCAAGAGAAAGGCAAAAATAGCTGCAATTTTTTTTTAAGGTTGAGTTTTTTGAGCACTTTTTTTTTTTTTGAGTCAGAGACTCACTCTGTCACTCAGGCTGGAGTGCAGTGGCATGATCACAGCTCATTACAATCTCTGCCTCCTGCGTTCAAGCAATTCTTGTCCTTCAGCCTCTCAAGCAGCTGGGATTACAGGCATGTGTCATCACATCAGCTACTTTTTGTATTTTTAGTAGAAATGGGTTTTCACCATGTTTGCCAGGCTCGTCTTGGAACTCCTGGCCCGGCCTTTTGAGCAGTTTTCATTTACAGAAAAAATTAGGCTGGGCACGGTGGCTCATGCCTGTAGTCCTAGCTACTTGGGAGGCTGAGGCAGGAGAATATCTTGAACCCTGGAGGAAGAGGTTGCAGTGAGTCAAGATCAGGCCACTACACTCCAGCCTGGGTGACAGAGCAAGACTTCGTCTCCAAAAAAAAAAAGTTAAGCAAAAAGCACAAAGTTCCTATATGATCCCCACTCTTCCCTGGTTTTTACTTTTTTGGTAATTAAAAAATTGCTTTTATTTGAAGCTCCCCAATTTTTAACGTCTTGCATTAGTGTGGTATGTCTGTTAGCATAAATGAGCCAATACTGACATACTGATTAACTACAGTCCACAGTTTACATTATAATTCACTCTTGGTGTCATACATTCTATGGGTTTTGACAAATGTCTAGGTGTACATTTGTCACCTAGAGAGATAGCAGGTTCAGTTATGGACCACTGGAATAAAGTATCACAATAAAGCAAGTCACACACACATTTTTTGGTTTCCTGGTGCATATAAAAGTTATGTTTACACCGTTATACTGTAGCTTATTAGGGAGGTGTACAATAGCATTATGTATAAAAAAGTCTGCACACCTTAATTTTAAAACACTTTATTGCTAAAACAATGTTAACAATCACCTGAGCCTTCAGCTAGTTGTTATCTTTTGACTGGTGAGGGTCTTGCCACGATGTTGATGGCTACTGACCAATCAGGGTGGTGGTTGCTGAAGCCTGGGGTGGCTGTGACAATTTCTTAAAATAAAACAATAAAGTTATCAACATCAATGGATTCTTCCTTTCATGAAAGCTCTCTGTGTAGCACACAATGCGGTTTGATAGCATTTTACCCACAGGAGAGCTTTTCAAAATGAGAGCCAGTCCTCTCAAACTCTGTTGCTGTTAAAGCAGCATACTATATACTACATACTACATACATACTACAACTAAGCGTATGTAGTATTCTTTATTCCAGTGGGGGATGGGGAATCACTGATCACAGATCACCATAATAAATATAATAATTTTAAAACGTGAAATATTGCAAGAATTCCCAAAATGTGACAGATGCAAAGTGAACACATGCTATTGAAAAATATGGCACCAATAGACTTGCTCAATACAAGGCTGTCACAAACCTTCAATTTGTTAAAAAAAAAAAAAAGTATTATCTGCAAAACACAATAAAGTGAACTACAATAAATTAAGGGACGCTTGTACAATGGCATGTATCCACCATTACAATATCATACAGAATCACAGTTTTGCTGCTCCAAACCTCTATGCTCCATCTACTTATCCTAACCTCCTTCCCCGTGCAACCTGTGGCTGTTTTCCAGCTACCACAGCAGAGTTGATTAGTTGGAACAGAAATTAATGTCTTGCAAAGCCCAAAATTTAATATCTGGTTCGTTACAGAAAAAGTTTGCTGACCGCCAAGATATAGAAACAACCTAAGTGTCATCAGCGGATGAATGGATAAAGAAAATGTGCTATATATACACAATGGAGTATTATTCAGTCTTTAAAAAGAAGAAATTTCTATCATCTGTAACAACAGACGGCAGAACGCTGCTATCTACAACAGTCTGAGCATCCAGAGAAGAAACCTGGAGGACATTATACTTATAAGTCAAGCACGGAAAGAAAAATACTGCATAGTCACACATGTGGAATCTCAAAAAGTAGAGTAGAAAATCTCTTTCTACTCATGGGAGTAGAAAGTAGAATGGTGGTTACTAGAGGCTAGGGATGCAGCCCGGGCAGTTGGATGGGAGGAGGATATGTTAGTCAAAGGGTACAAAGTTTCAATTAGACAGGAGGAATAAGTTCCCAAGATCTATTGCACAGCATGGTGACTATAGTTAATAACTCCAGGCATGCTGGCTCACAACTGTAACTGCAGCACTTTGGGAGGCCAAGGCGCAAGGACTGCTTGAGCTCAGGAGTTTGAGACCAGCCTGGGTAATGAAGCAAGACCTTGTCTCTACTACTAAAAATAAAAATAATAATAATAACCTGGGCATGGTGGTGTGTGCCTGTAGTCCCAGTTACTCAGGAGGCTGAGGCAGGAGGATCACTTGAGCCCAGGAGGTCAAGGCTACAGTGAGCCATGACTCTACCACTGCACTCCAGCCTGGGTGACAGTGAGACTTATATGTTTCGAAATTAACAAATGAGTAGATTTTAAATGTTCTCATTATAAAGAAATCTTAAGCATATCATTTTATTTTGACTTTTTAAAAAAATAGTCTTTGTCATTTACAGAATTAACAACATGCTCAGCATATATTTTATAGCTGTAGCACTGATGATATCTGCATTAATCAATAAATACTATCAAAACACAATGGACCTAAGTACCAAACTTTCCTGAAAAATCCTAATACTTTTCTTATTAATATCAGTGGCAAAGGTTTAAGTCTGAGGAAAAAAGGGTATCTCTATGTATTGGCAACTTTGAGTTCTATAGGTTAACTCTAGGGGGGAAACCCTGCAAGTACCGTGGCAAGGGTCTGAAGCCTCAGCCTGTTCCCACATAAATACTGACCTAGAAATGTAGGCACATAGTTATTCCTTTATATAATCATATATAATCTAATAGTTACTTAAAATCAAAAAGATATATACTCAATATAACCTTTAATTTTACTAATGACTATCAGGTTTTGAAGCATGTAACTGAGGTGACATTGTGAACAACGTGATCCTAAGGCAAGATGCTCTAAGCCCTCTGTCATGCCCACATAAGGGCTGCTGGAGGGCACCTTGGCTGTGTGGCAGTGCCAGTGAAAGCGCTCGCTGTTTAGCCAGCTAGGGAAGGAGATGTCCAAAATGGCTGAGACATCCCCTTCCTGGGGAAGTTAGGAGAAAACACAGCTTCTCCAAGCTCTAGCGGCAAGGCCTGACGGCTGTCAGGGACCCCTACAGACATCCAGGGGCTTAACTGTCTCTATGTGATGCTGTGCTTCAGTGGTCACATTCCATGTCTACTCTCACGCCCTGCTTCTGTACCTGGTTTCTCTTTTTCTTAAAAGATAAGAATTAATAGTAACATAATCTTAGTGTCCTTGATATTTCTGACAAATATGCAAAGAGCGCTGATGCATTACCTTTTCTCTTCCCCTCGTCTACTTGAAAGTCTTGGGCTCCCTATCTTCAAGACACGTGATTTACCTGACCCTATCATCGACCACCATTACCTCACCCTACCTTCCCTGCCCACTGCTTTTTATTCAACAAAAGTCAGAGTCTCCAGGCACTCGGTGCCACTGCAGGTCTCCACGCTTTGGTTGGCAGTGGATCCCTGAGCCCAAATTCTGTTTTCTTTTTTTTTTTTTTGAGATGGAGTTTTGCTCTTGTTGCCCAGGCTGGAGTGCAGTGGCACGATCTTGGCTCACTACAACCTCTGCCTCCCAGGTTCAAGCGATTCTCCTGCCTCAACCTCCCGAATAGCTGGGATTACAGGCATGCACCACCATGCCCAGCTAATTTTGTATTTTTAGTAGAAACAGGATTTCGCCATTTTGGACAGGCTGGTTTTGAACTACTGACCTCAAGTAATCTACCTGCCTCGGCCTCCCAAAGTGCTGGGATTACAGGCGTGAGCCACCACATCTGGTCCAAACTCTCTTTTCTTTATCTCTGTGTCTGTCTTTTATTTCTACAGTTTCTCGTCTCCGCACCAACAGGGAGGGGCTCACAGAACCCTATAGGGCTGGATGCTATAGTTGATGACCAGACTTTGGTCTCCTGTGATTGCCTAATGGTCTCCATGTCCCAGCAGACTTAGTTCAGGTTTTGCTTCTGCTATATCCCACCAGTAAGGAAGCTGCAAAGGCAGAGAAGAGACCTTTTCGTCTATTTATCAAAAGGTGCCAGAGACAACTTTTGATAAATTATATATACATATAATATATATAAGACAGATATATTAATTAGCCTAATTTAATCATTCCACCATGTATACATGTATTGTAACATCACATCACACCTCATATATATGTAATTATTGTCAACTGAAAATAAAATTTAAAAAGAAAGTTTGCTATTTGCTGACCCCTGGACTACACAATCATTAAGGTTCCTTCCAGTTTCCAAAAGTGACTACCAGAATTGACTTACCATTAAAGACAATGTAGCATATGTCCACACAAAAACTTGTACACAAATGTTCACAGCAGCGCTATTCACATTAGCCCAAAAGATGGAAACAAGTCAAATGTCCATCAACTAATGAGTGGGTAAAAAAAATGTGGTGTTTCATACAATTCCTTTTTTGGCCATAAAAAGGAATGAAGTACTGAAACATGCTACAAGATGGATGAATCTTGAAAACATTATGCTAAGTGGAAGAAGCCAGACATAAGAGGGTCTACACTGGATGATTCCATTTATCCGAAATGTCCAGAATAGGCAAATTCATAGAGATAGAAAGCAGAATAGTGGTTGTGGGTATTTAATGGTGGGAGATGGGTAGTGTTCTTTTTGTAAGGTGAAAATGTTCTAAAATTGTGGTAATTGTTACACAAGTCTGTGAATAAGCTAAAACCCATGAATTATACTCTTTAAATGAGTAAATTGCATATTAATAGTATACAAATTATACATCAGGAACAATTTTTAAAATGGGAAAAGGTTTTTAAAAAGTACTCCATCTATCTTTTGACCCAGAAATTCCACTTCTATAAATTTCCCCCACAGAGAGATATGTTTACCTGTAGGAAAAAACTCATTTCATACAAGTATATCTATTGCAGTATTGTTTGTAATGGCAAAAGAGTAAAAACATAAATGTCAATCAACAGTGGGTTCAGTAAATTATTGTATATTCACACACTGGAACACTATACAGCCACTAAAAAGAATAAGGCAATTCTATATGCACTGAGATAATCTCAAAGATATATTATTATGTGGAAAAAAAAGCACAGTGGAGAACAGTATGTATAGTTACTACAGGAGGAAGAATAATGACCCACCTCGCCCCCTCCCCAGAGATGTCCACTTCCTAATTGCTGGAACCTGTTAATGCTATGTCACATAGCACGGAGGAAATTAAGGTTACAGATGGAATTAAGGCTGCTAATCAGATGACCTTGAGATGAAGAGAGATTACTCTGGATTATTCAAGTGTGCCCAATTTAACTGCAAGGTCCTTAAAAGTGAAAGAGGAAAGCAGGATAGTCAGTGTTAAGAGTAATACAGTGTTAGAAAGACTCAGCCAGCCATTTCTGATTCTGAAAGTACAGGTGGAGGGGAGTTGACTGGTTGAGGGAAGGCATAAAACTTTGTTTCATTTTACTATTTTATTTTATTTTTTTGAGACAAAGGCTCTGGGCTCTGTCGCTGGGGCTGGAGTGTAGGGGCATGATCTTGGCTCACCGCAGCCTCGCCCTCTCCAGCTTAAGCGATTTTCCCACCTCAGCCTCCTCTTAAGTGGCTGGGTGCACAGGTATATGTCACTACTATACCTGGCTAATTTATTTATATTTTTGTAGAGACAAGGCCTCCCTGTGTTGCCCAGGCTGATCCAAACCCCAGGGCTCAAGTGATCCTCCTGCCTTTCAACGTGTTCAGATTATAAGCGTAAACCACCACGGCTGGCCAGGATGGAACTTTTTACTATACATCCTATTGTGCCTTTTGAACTTTTTTAAGCTGAGAATGTGTTTTTTTAAAGTAAGGGGGGGAAAAGACATATAATGGAAAAATCTGGTTAAGAATTTGCTTTATCAATAACTCGGTAATGAGAAGAGAATTTGTTTTTTTAAAATGGCATTTGTCAGGACTGGGACATTTTTCACTTGTGCACACATTTTATTCCAAGATTCTGTAAACCTTGCATTGATTCAGAAGCGAACCTGGATTTATACAGCCTGTGAGTGAGAATGGTGTGAGTCTTGAGCGTGAATTTTGTCCCAGATTTGTTTGGATTCTTAGAAAAACTAGGCATTAAAAGGATTTATACTGAGATATAAAGAGCCCAAGGGTTAAAAAAGGAAAACTCTGGTCTGAAGAAAATGTTCTGTTTAGCACAGGTCTCAAAAAAGAGAGAGATAAAAAAAGTTTACATCTTTTGATCCAGTAATTTCAGCTATAAGAATCATGTCCAAGATAAAAACAAATGAAAAACATAACCAAGGAAGAACAATGCAAAGAAGTTCATTACAGAATGAATTCTAACAAAACAGAAAACGATTGATTAACGTCCAATGTGGGAGTTTAACTGCGCCACTAAGATGGCGCCGACGGTCCCGGAGACGGTCAGATGACCGTTTGGCCTTTTGCCTTATATGGCTACCTGCCCGTCAGGCGGCCTGCGGGCGGCGACCCTGGGAAGGAGCACCAATGG
>CAUYQU010103194.1:0-42342 GCA_963574635.1 Cheracebus regulus
GCCCCTTCCCCACAGAGCCGGACCTTCCTGGGTTCGCTGTGCTTGCTGTGAAACTCTCAGTCCTCAGCGCTTCCAATTGCTATTTTCCTTGTGGGGATGGGACCAGCCGAGCCCGTCCGTCCCGTACACTCCGCACTGGGAAGCGCCGTGCTGGGGCGCCGGCAAAACAGCCGCGCTGGCTGAAAGAGTTGCGCTGGCGACCCGTGTGGCTCCTCTGCTGGGAATCTCCCAGTCTGTGGGGAACAAAAATTCATCGGAAAGTGCGGCGTCCACTCGTTCTCTGCGCTTTCACTGGGAGCTACATTCCTGAGCTGTTGCTAATCGGCCATCTTGGATCTCTCTCTCCAAAATCAGTTATTCTTTGTGTGTAATCATTATATGATATAGTAAGTACCATCATAATTTTTATAAATAGTACATAATCCAAAGAATCACAATTTATCTTCTTATTAGGAATCATAAATGTGTATAAGATAATTATTTACATAGTATCACATTATTAGGATCATCTGATCTACAAAAAAAAAATTCAGAAGCATTAATTACTTGTATATATGTGAATTTTATCACTAATTAATCAAAGTATTTGTTTTTAAACATTTTCAAATTCATTCTTTCCTAACATAGAACCACTGTAGCACAGTAAAAACCATAATTTATATTGTGTAGGGTTAGGCCACTAATTAATATTTTATCTGTGGAAAAATATAATTATAACTTCAGAATAACCTAAATAAATTCATGTGCCCTAAAGGCTAAATACAAATTATAGTTGAGTGTAAGTAAAATGATTATGGGGGAAAATCTAATATTATGTAGATGTACCACATTCTATGCAAACAAGTGCTTTCCTGGAAAGTTGTATGTAAGTTTAACTATGTTTGAACTATATTTTAAAAGATAATTTAAGGAATACTGCCAACTGCTATCTCTATAAAATGATTTCCTTAAGTCTACAATGTCTTAGTAAAATAAAGAAGTCTTAATTTCTTCTTTTAAATGTCTGAATTTTCTTTTTAAAAGATGTGTATGAAGTAGTCTCCTCTGTAAATCACTGAGCTCACAGACTGAAGCTGTATATACCAAGCCCAAAGAGAACAGATGGATTAATCCTGCCTAGGAGATGCGGTTGGCATTTGTAAGTAAGTAGCATGATATTTTCAGATTCTAAAAAAATTACCGATCCACCATATTCTTGATTTTTTCAGGTCACTTGTCTAGCTGTCCCTAATATGTGATAACTTGGAAGACCATCCTTAGCATACAGATTTTCTGTAAAAATTGACTATAAAGATGAGGCATAAGATAGCAGCTAGCACCCACATAATTTTTACTATATTCATCTCTTCAACAAAATATGTACCCATCCTCTTCTAATATAGAAATAACATTGGTATAATGGAAAAATATGAAAATTATTATGTTGCAAATTCCAAAATTTCTAACAAGTTAATGAGTTTGATACAGCTAATTCCATTCAAGTATACATGTAAGTTTGTTAACACTAATTTGTACTCCATGTCATCTTTCTTAATATTTCTCCCATTTAAACTGAAACAGCTCTTTAGAAATTTTTGATTTGGATTAAATATATATTTGGATATCTATAATAATGTAAATTGTAATGTTTCTAATTTTTAGAAGTCAATATAAATAATTACTTAGGAAAATGTAGGATTTGGCAGGGGGCAGTATCTCACACCTGTAATCTCACCCCTTTGGGGAGGCTGAGGCAGGCAGATCACCTGAGGTCAGGAGTTTGAGATCGGCCTGGCCAACATGGTGAAACTCCATCTCTACTAAAAATACAAAAATTAGCTGGGTGTGGTGGCTTGGGCCTGTAATCTTAGCTACTCAGGAGGCTGAGGCATGAGAATCTCTTGAACCCAGGTGGTGGAGATTGCAGTGAGCCAAGATCACGCCACTACCCTCCAGCCTGGGTGACAGACCAAGACTCGGTCTCAAAAACAAACAAACAAATAAACAAGATTTACCATTAATGTCCTCTTACTTCAAAGAGTTGCCTATTACCTATATGAGAATTTTTTGCATGTATGCTGAAAATAAGAGTCTTTTGATCAGTTATGGTTTGGGGATGACACTGTTCCACCTCAGATCATCAGGCATTAGATTCTCATAAGGAGCAACCTAGAATACTCGCAGTCATAGTTTACAATGCAGTTCATGCTCCTACCAGAATCTAATGCCACTGTGGATCTGACTGAAGCTAGAGTTCAGGCGGTAATCCTGGCTACCTGCAGCTCACCTCCTGCTGTGTGGCCCTTTCCTAACAGGCCAAAGACCCCTGCCAGTCCATGGCCTGAGGGCTGGGGACTCTTGTGCTATAAGGAAGCTCCAAAAGAGTGACAATGAAAGTTCCCAGCTGGACACAGTGGCTCACGCCTGTAATCCTAGCACTTTGGGAGGCTGAGGTGGGAGGATCATGAAGTCAGGAGTTTGAGACCATCCTGGCTAACATGATGAAACTCCATCTCTACTTAAAATACACAAAATTAACTGGGTGTGGTGGCTTGTGCCTGTAATCTCAGCTAATTGGGAGGCTGAGGCAGGAGAATTGCTTGAACCCAGGCGGTGGAGGTTGCAGTGAGCCGACATCGAGCCACTGCACTCCAGTTTGGGCGACAGAGCAAGACTCCATCTCAAAAAAAAAGAGAAAAAACAGAAAAGTTCCCAACTTTGTTTACTAAGAATTTCTCTTTTCTTATTTTTTTATTTTTGTTTTTACCTGTTTGAAAAATATTTGTGGACCTATGTTTCTCCAAACAAACTTCAGGGAAGGGATCGTGGTCTGTAATAGCAACATTTTGACTCAGTAAAATTTCACTGCCTAACACCAGAAAAGGCATAGCAAGAATCCAGAGACCACTGCCTTCAGCAGCCTCATACCAACTGTTTTCAGATAGTGCTTGATTTTGATGCAGGAACTACTTAACTGTTCTTATAATTTGGATCCCTTGATTCTGTCCCTCTTTTGAAATTTTTTTCTTCACTTTTGTACCTTTAGATATAATAGTGCCTAGTATATGGTACAGGGTAAAGAGATACTTGCTGAATGAATAACCTTAGTTTGAGTCTCATTCAGGCAGTTACCATCTATGTGGTCTTGGACATTTTGTCTAATCTCTTTAAACCTCAGATTATTCTTATGTATAATGAAAAGAATACTAGTCCTGCAAGGTCTTCTAGCAGTTGGCCCAACAAAATAAGTCTGCATAATTGCCATAATGAAATGCCACAGACTGGGTTGCTGCAAAAACAGAAATTTATTTTTTCACAGATCTGGGATCTGGACATCCAGGATCAAAGTGTTGGCAGGTAAAGAGCTTTTGCTCAGCAAAAGAAGCTGTTGACAGGGTAAACAGTCAACCTGTGAATGAGATAAAATATTTACCAACTATACATCCAACAAAGGCCTAACATCCTGAATCTATAAGTAACATAAACAAATGAACAAGCAAAAAAAGAGTAATAATAATAACCCCATTTAAAAATCAACAAAGGACATGAACAGACACTTCTCCAAAGAAGAAATGCAAAGAAGCCAATGAATATATGAAAAAATGCACAAAATCACTAATCATCAGAGAAATGCAAATCAAAATCACAATGAGATACCATCTCACAGCAGTCAGGACAGTTAACATTAAAAAGTCAAAAAATGGCAGAGGTTGGCACAGCTGAGTAGAAAAGAGAATGCTTACACACACTTGGTAGGAATGTCAATTAGTTCAGACGTTGTGGAAAGCAGTTTGGAGGTTTCTAAAAGATCTAAGGCAGAGCTACCATTCAACCTAGCAATCTCATTACTGCATATATACCCAGAGGAAAATAAATTGTTCCACCAAAAGACACCTGCACTGGTATGTTTATCACAACGCTATTCACAACGGCAAAGACATGGAATCAATGTTGGTGCCCATCAACACTGGACTGGATTTTTTTAAATGTTGTACATATACAACATGGAATACTATGCAGCCATAAAAAATGTATTCATGTTCTTTGCAGCAACATGGATGCAGCCGGAGGCTATTATCCTAAGAGAATTAACCCAGAAACAGAAAACCAAATACCATATGTTCTCACTTACAACTAGGAGCTAAATGTTGGGTAAATTTGGACATTAAAATGGGAGTAATATGCAGTAAGGACTCCAGAAAGAGGGAGGGAGAGAAGAGAGTGAGAGTTGAAAAACTTCATACTAGGTACTATGTTCGCTATCTGGGTTGACAGGATCAGTAGAAGCCCAAACCTCAGTGTCATACAATGAACCCTTAAAACAAACCTGTACATATACCCCCTGAATCTAAAATTAAAATTTTTTTTTGAAATGTCAGCAGTTTGGTTTCATTGTGAGGCCCCTCTGCTTGGCTTGTGATAGCTATATTTTCGCTTTGTATTCAAATGGTCATCTTTCTGTCTGTGTGTGTGTCTGTGTTTTAATTTCTTACTCTAAGGACACCCATCATATTGGATTAGGATCCACCCATCTGACCTCATTTTTTCTTAATTTTCTCTTTAAAAGCCCTATATCTAAATCGAGTCACCTTCTGAGATACTGGGTGTTAGGACTCCAAAATATGTTTTGGTAGGACACATGATTCAGCCTGTGAAAGTGGCAGACAGCAGAATGAAGTCACTCTTGTCAGATGCAGGGAAAATTGGTTAAGAAAGGCATAGAGGAGGAGGCTCATACTTGTATGTGTGAGGTAAGAACTGTGTCCAAGAACTTTCTAATGCCCCACAAGAAATCCCTTCATATCCTTCATGCATCTCCTGCTTTTCAAGGCTTTCACATTTCATACCCGTATATGCATTTCTATGAGAAGGTTTTTCTATTTGTTATTGTTGTTGTTGTTGTTGTTGTTGTTTTCCTGAGACAGAGTCTCACTCTGTCATCCATACTGGAGTGCAGTGGCATGATCTCATCTCACTGCAACCTCCACCTCCCAGGTTCAAGAGAGTCTCCTGCCTCAGCCTCCCAAGTAGCTGGGATTACAGGCATGTGCCACTAAGCCCGCCTAATTTGTGTATTTTTAGTAGAGATGGTGTTTAGCCATGTTGGCCAAGCTGCTCTCCAACTCCAGACCTTGAGTGATCCGCCCACCTCAGCCTCCCAAATTGCCAGGATTACAGGCATGAGCCACCACGCCTGGCCAAGAAGGTTTATCACTAGATATTCCTTAGCACCACAGTAATTCAGATAAGATGATCTGGAAAGAACACTTGCCCAGTTATAGTACCTTCCCCAATGAATTTTTGTCAGCTCTAGCTTTGAGCCGCCGGAACCAATAAACTCTGTTTCCAAGCAGCTTATGTTAATTTCTCCTTTTTTGCCAATTAAACTTCTACTCACTCTTCCCTTACCAGATACTTCTGTGGCTTGCCATAATGCATTATGGATTATTACCCTCTTTCTTGTTCCCCAATATATTCAAAATATTTGGAGATGATTTTCTCTCATATCTTTGGTGTTTGGTTGATAAACCCACAGCAAGTGTCTACCTCATTGGCTTGCCACATAGATTAAATAACACTTGCACAAGTTTTAGCACAGGATCTGGAATGTAGCAAGAACATATTAAAAGTTAGTTTTATTTATACTGACCTGGAATATGTCTATCTGAAAATGTAATGTTCTAAGATTTTCAAGTCAAATTGAAGTATCTGGGAAAATAAACTGTAGGAAAAATATAAGAAATGATACAATTTTGACCCTGAAGAGATAGATATTGAGAAACAAAAATGTGACAAGCTTACCAAATTGGCAATCTTGAACTTATCCAGAAAAATCACATTCACTTTCATATTTTAACTACAGCATATTCTTAAAAGCAGTTTGTAAAAGGTGTGATTTCTAAACAGAGTTGAAAGTGTAATCTATATACAAAAGTCATTTTGGGGGGATAATCACTATAATTATATGCTCATATTGGGCCACATTTGTCTAGCTTCCAGTCTCCTGTTATAATCAGTGGAAGCACCCAACAAGAAAATAGATTCAACTAACAAAATCAGAATCTTTGCAAAGCAGATAATGAATATATTCTCTGAAAGTTAATATCACTTTAAGTGGAAAAGTGTAAACACCAACAAATGAAGAGAAATTTTTGAAGATACGAAGAGAAAGTTGAAGTAGATCCAGCAGCAAGAGATTAAAAGTGAATGAGCATAAACTGAAGGTGTCAAACGTTTAACCTAAAAACATAGAACTCGTCGTTCTACTTGGAAATGGGCTAATGACAGTAAGTTTCACCAACTTCAAAGACTTTTATGTTTTCATGACTTCCAGTTTCCTAACAAGTGGTGACTAAGTTGTATATTTAGCCACAGAGGAATAAATATTTGTTAACAAGACAAAACAATAAGTGAACCAAGAGACAGGGCTGCCCTCGAAAACAGGTTTTATCAATACCACCAATAGCTTCCAACCAGACTAATCAATTTCTAAAACATATGTAAAGAACAGCTATACCCATACTCAGCTGAATAACAACAGAATCTATATTCTTAATCTGAATACGGTCAATTACATGTTGTGGTTAATTAAACTGGTAAGATAGAATCAGTGTCCATTTCCCAATTTACATCAGGCTGGTCATTACTACTCACAGATTCTAGCTCAAGTTTATATTCTCCAGTCACTTAAGCCAGAAGTCCATCCTCCCACCACCTAGCTGCCTGATGTTTTCTCACCACAGTGCTTGGTCCTCTTGTGTATCCTGTGGTTCTAAGATATGTCCAACAGGCCACCTCTGTCTTTTCTATTTGTTTTGCTGTGCACAGCTATAATTCCCACAACTCAGGATGTGGGATCAAACAGGATCAGAGATGGGCTGCTAAAAGTTTAACAACCGACTCTTCAAGAAGGTCCTGATTTGTAGATTTGCGGATTTCTGTGGTATATTCTGGCCAATTTCCATCTATTAACGTGGTGTCAATTGACTCTCTAAACTGCTGGAGATTTAATAATTCACTCTCACCAGTTTGTGTGTGCTGGCTCTACTATCTCACCAATAAAGGGCAGAATTGGACTGTCCCCTATTTCTGTAGCAGGAATAATTGAGGCACTAAAGAATATTCTAGAAGCTTAGAACTAAAAGGGTCTTTGAAGGTCACTGCCCTACATCTCTTATTTTACGGGTGAAGAAACTGCTGTCCACAGGGGTTAATTGTTACCTTTCCTTAACCAGTATTTTTACGACTGCTGTCTTAATGCCAACATGACTTAACAGACTGGAGTGGGCTCGAATGTCCTCTCTTCACAAGACTGGATTAAAGATCAGCCTTTGATTTGTAGCTACTATCACTGTTTACTGAGCTTTTGCTATTCATCACTTAAAATTATAAAAATTATAAAATCTTACACCATCTCAGGTATATAGTCACTTCATTACTGGTTGACCCTAACTCTAAAATAGTTATTTTGAAATAAAAGACAGGTAGTGATAACCCAATTTTACAAAAGCAATAGCAGAGGAGAATTCAATAAGCCTAGGTCCAAAAAATTAAAAAGCCAGTAATATAACTAGAATTAGAACCCTGAATATAAATCTAAGCCAATAATCTTTTTCCTCCATGGTATAACACCTCATTCTTTCTGCATATCATTTGGCAAATGTGAGACAGGGATTGTGCTGTGTAGATTGAGTCTACAAAATTGATAACTTTTTTCAAGGACAAGGCAGTTTTCTAGCCACTTTTTTTGTTCTTGTTAACTGTAGTGTGTCAATAAAAAGCTATCTAGGTGCCATGCAGCACCTAGACAAAAGGGATCTTCAAGAATTTCCCATCTGTTTGGAGAAATGACAAATATGTGTGAAAAGATAATGATGGCAAAAGACTATAAGTAATAAATGCTGATGAATAATACAGATGCAAATGTTAGTGGAGGTCCAAGGGAAAAAAATGATCTTGAGCTTGATGGATGACCAAAGAGCCCAGAAGGTTTGGAATTAGACTGTTCGCAATCTGATCTCAACCTCATTTTCCAGAGTGACTGTTTTTTGCCTTCCTACACAAATAGCTTGAACCAAAGTTATTATCACATTGAAATACCTGGCATTCTCCTTTCTCTGGGTGCATGCTTAATCCATTTCTAACTGTAGAAATCCATTCCCTACTCTTCTGCACTGTGGCTATGCTAGCAATTTTCAAAGCCCAGTTTTATCCATAACTCTTTATATTTACCATCTTTCTTTAGTGATACCAAGGGCAGTCACCTCCAAACCTCTGAAATGCCATGGCCCTGCTTCATAACCTTTTTAGGATAATTTTCTTTTCAATAAAACATCAACATTTGCATAAGCAAATTTGTACTTTTTTTCAAAGTAAAACCTAGGGAGTATCTAAATGTTTATTGCAATGAGGTTACTATTGCTTAAAACTTTATTTTTAATTCTACTTTGAAATTGCCCTCAAAGCAAGTCTTAAAAAAAATTACAACTTATTATAGCATCAATTGTCATTTGGTGTTAGGTTGTTCCTTAATTCGTAATTATTTATGATTCCATCATTACTTTAGACCACAGTAAACTATGTCTTCCTGGATTTAACTTAATAATTTCAACTATTGTGAGTAACACAGGGAATTTGTGACTTATATAATATGCAGTTTATCTAAGACAAAAATCTGAGCACCGTATGATGTGAGATTATGTTGCAGAAGCAAATACTTAGCTAAATTACACAGCACAATCTGCCTTGCATCCAGATGTCAAGACAGATTTTTGTTGCTATTCCTTAATCATCACCCTATGTACATAAACTCCTGTGAAGTTATTCTTTTTAAATGATTCTGAAAATAAACTCAATCCTTTGTGTTACTGTAACCAGGATATAGACCTTTGGATTTTTTTAATGGAATGCTAAAATTGATGTGAATCAAATCAATGACATGAATGAGTATACCACCTATTATTTATGGAAACAAAAAAAGACTTGTGAAACTGTTACAGTGAATGCTCCAACTAGAACAGAATTTACACAAGAAATGATAGATAAAACTTGAAAGAAAGGTGAAATAGTGAGCTATTTCACTTTGAAACATTATTATTCAAAGTATTATTCAATAGAAAATTCTAATATTACTTATTTGGATTAATTTAGATTCATGGTTACATATTCACTGAGGGCAGGAAACGTCATTTTCTACATTTTATCAAAGAAATTATATATCCAGTTCAGTAGTTCCCAACTTCTTTCAGGTAAAGAAAACTTTAGAGGATTGATGAAAGAGTGTTCACACAAGAAAATACGTCTATATTTAAAAAAAAAAAAACTTTGCATATAATTTTAGGGATTTTACAGATTCATAAAGATCACTCCTGGACCTCAAGATAAACACACCATTTATCTCTAAATTTGGAGTTTGTACAGGACACAGAGGAAACACCTCAAAAATATCAAGGGGTCTATTTTAGTTTATCTTTTCCATAATGATTAGCATACTGTTTTGTATGCCGTAATCTGTGTTCAGGAAAACTAAAACTTTTCAATCACAACATCTTTTGTGTGTAATCAACAAATACCTACAGGTAATTTTCAGTAAATGTTATTCTTTATATTTAGCTAACATAAAAAGTATGATTCTACTAAATTTCATCATTATCCACATAATTATAAGCGGGTAATCCATTATTTCCTTCTCTTTCAAATGCTGGTAACCTCCAACCTGAATTTATGACTATAAGATTAAGTCAGACAGAGCCCATAAGACGTGATTAGCAGCATGCTATTGTATATTAAATGGTCTTCATCGTTGTTTTATCTGCTTGACATGCAGCGACAACACATCAAAGTTATTAAGATTAATGGCCTAATGATGAAAGCTAGAATACACATTTGTAATCAGCCTGTGAAAAAGACTGCAGTGAAGCATGTGGAAAATATCTGAAACATAAATTCACTAGTGTAGCACTGACACTCCTAAAAAGATATCTTGTATAAAGTTAATATACGTGTGAAATCATGTATGTGAAAGTAATGTACACTGTAATTTAAAATGTTAAATTTGGGATTATTGTCATTGCTTTCTTGCCAAATTAGGAGTTTGTGCTAAATCATATAAGTGACAAAATGAAATTCAAACAAGGTGAAGTAAATTCTTTAAGTATGAAATGGAACAGGTTCATTTAGGAGCTAACCTCAGCAATATTACTCTACTATACAAACAAAAGTGTCATCTGGTTAGAAGCTCATGATGATAGTAAACTATAGGCCCTGGTCAGTAGATAGTTTTCCCATTGTAATTGTTAGGTAAAGATATAATCAGAGAATAAACATGTAACACTTGCTCAACTGGTAAGTGTTTTTACCAAGTTCTTTCATGGCTCATCCATAAAAATTCTTCAAAGAGAAAATGACTAAGTTTTAAATTGTACAGGAATTTGTTTTAATCCACAAAGTATTAGCAATCATGCCCCTTGGTATTTTGAAATAGTTAAAGTTATAGTATCACAACACATCCAGGTCAAAAGGCTCGGATATGGATTAAAATAAATTGGTAAGAAACTACTTTAAAACATGGAGACCATGAAACAGATTTACATTTCTCTCCAAATAGTCTGAAAGAATAATTGAAATTCACTAAGGAAGATTTTATCACTAGCAAACCCAAAGTCCAAATGTATTTGGACTTTGCATTGTAAATATTTCACTGGCTTAAGGATGAAGTAAGCTTCCTTCTGAAAAACACAAGGTAACAATGAAATAACCTTTCCTATAACTGCTGTCTTAAGTCTCATAATCAGTAATGAGATCCTGGCAGTATTCTTTTATCATTTTTCAATCTATATAGGATAGACATTTTAACTTGGCGTTAGAGTGAATATGATTTTTAAAAAAGAAATTAGAAGTGGTAAAAGCTGTATTTATATTCTTATGTAAGTACACTCCAAAAGACCTGTGCCTAGATAAGCCTCTCAACCCTTTCTTTTATTTGAAACAGGAAATCATTCGAGGTTTATCCCTGTAGGCTTGAGGATAACTTTTACCTTGAAGAACTCATCTAAACTCACAGATCTTTTTGAAGACAGTTATTCAGTTACTGCTGCTGATGGAATACAAAAGAAAAGTAAGAGCTCTGAGTTACAGTCTTTCTATATAAAAATAAATAACTCACCTCTAAAAATATTACAGATATATTCTTGATTAATATTCTATACTACTTGTATTTCTGCAATTGGAAAAAGATTAAGAGAAAGCACATTTTGCATTGTTGTAAATATCAGTGCCCTCTGAGAAACTTGCTAACCATCCACTGTATAGTAACTGATGATAATTTCAGTTTCTCATCCTGAAGTCATGTTGGGATGAAGGGACTGAGGCCAGCTCCAAGTGTACATAAACCCCTTATCTGAGTCCCAGTGCAGTAGCTTCAAGTACCCATTGAGTCTTCATTTCCTGGAATATTCCACTATCAACTCCATATCATTATTTTTCAAAGGAACCCAGTCATCTTTCAAGAAGCAACAGTGGGCTGGGCATGGTGGCTCACGCCTGTAATCCCAGCACTTCAGGAGGCCGAGGAAGGCAGATCACTTGAGGTCAGCCTGGCCATGGCAAAACTGTCTCTACTAAGAATACAAAAATTAACCGGATATGGTTGTGCATGCCTGTAATCCCAGCTACTCAGGAGGCTGAGGCAGGAGAATTGCTTGAACCCAGGAGGCGGAGGAGGTTGCTGTGAGCTGAGATTGTGCTACTGCACTACAGCCAGGGCAACAGAGTGAGATTCTGTCTCAGAAAAAAAAAAAACAGTGGAAGCGACACCTTACCCAGGAAGCTTTTACTGCCCCTACTGTGCAGTTTGATTTGATAACACACTTCTTACTTATCCTATAGTCTTTATAAAACCACTTTGCCATTATTTGCTAACATTTTAGTTTATTTTATATAAGCATGAACTTCTTGAGAATGGCTAACACATCTTACTCAAGCTACTGAAGTTTTTATTTTAGTACCTGTTATAGTACTCCACAAACATTGGCTAAAAGAACGAATTGAGTAAATAAATTGTTGAATGAGGGAGGAGGTGAAGATGACAGTGAGCAAGTGAATGACCTGTCAGTTTGTAGAATAATCTTTCCAAAATACCCACCACAGATTTTATTTTATGGTATTTAAATTGAAGAGTGATATGGTTTAGCTGTTTCCCCACCCAAATCTCATCTTGAATTATAACTCTCACAATTCCCACATATTGTGGAAGGAGCTTGGTAGGAGGTGATTGAATTATGGCAGTGGGTCTTTCCTATTCTGTTCTCCTGCTAGAGAATGAGTCTCATGAGATCTGATTGTTTTAAAAATGAAAGTTTCCCTGACAAGCTCTCTCTTTGCCAGCTGCCATCCCAGTAAGATGTGAATTGCTCCTCCTTGCCTTCCACCATTATTGTGAGGCCTCCCCAACCATGTGGAACTGTAAGTCCAATAAATCCCTTTCTTTTGTAAATTGCCCAATCTTGGGTATATCTTTCTTTTTTTCTTTTTTTGAGATGGAGTCTCACTCTATCACCCAGGCTGGAATGCAGTGGCACAATCTCGACTCACTGCAACCTCCACCTCCCAGATTCAAGCAATTATCCTGCCTCAGCCTCCCAAGTAACTGGGATAACAGGTGTGCACCACCGCACCCAGCTAATTTTTTATATTCTCAGTAGAGATGGGGTTTCACCATATTAGCCAGGCTGGTCTCGAACTCCTAACCTCGTGATCTGCCTGCCTCAGCCTCCCACAGTGCTGGGATTACAGGTGTGAGCCACCACACCCAGCCTCGGGTATATCTTTATCAGCAGTGTGAAAACAGACTCATACAAACAGTGAATATCCACTTCATTCAGGACTATTAAACTCACAATTCTTTCTTCATTTTCTCCCCAGTTTCTATTTTCCCATCTGCCAGTCTGGCATAATTACAGTTTCTACCTCAGGGTAGTGAAAATTAATTGGCTTGTAAATAATGATAAATTAGTCAATGTTCATAAATTTCTCTCAAGATGAAAAGCACTCCATCACCGCTAAGCATTTTTATTTATTAGAAAATAAGTTGATGTAGTATCAGTATCTGGACTATATATGTGATTTATGCTGTAAATACTATTAAGCTTTTTCGCTATCTAGTTCTAAAATCTAGTTCTGGCTTTCATTTGGGGATGTAGACCCTTATATTACTGCCACTGTGGTAAGACGGATGATGAAATTCCATGCCACATACTAAGCCTAAATGAATGGTGTGGATTTTAGAATTTAGAGCAGTTGCGATAGCCAGTATCTCATTCTGACTGTCTGGTCTAAGTTTTACCCTCTATCTTGGAAGGCCTAGGGCTGATTGAGCTAAGGCAGAGTTTTGTTGAGGGTTGGATCAGGAAGTATGCCACTTCCAGCTCAGGATGCCTCAGGAGATATCTATACCCAAGGGTCTTGCAAAACCAAAACATCATGCCAAGAAGCAAATGTAGGATTTGCAGAGGGTCCTTTATTTAAAGGGGATCAGACACATGTCTCAAAGGAGATCACATCTAAAGGATGTATAACAGTGTAAAGCCACATGTGGACACATATGCCAGAGAGAGAGAGAGAGAGTTGTATAAAGTTCCCAATTTTTTCCTTGATAAATGAAGTTGTACATTCTATGTGTTTGGTGATAAACTGTAATTTCTCTTGTGGAATTGAGGCAATAGTAGAAAATCTTCCTTGGCAAACCTTTTTTGCTGTCCTTCCTCCCATTATTTTGTGTTATTTTAGTGATTCATTAAATCTAGAGGTCTTGGGAAACAACACAGTACGTCATTTGATATTCATAACTGTGATTGTGTTCACTTCGCAGATGAAGAAACAAGCTTTGAGAGATTTTTAAAGACCTATGTAGAAATGGAGGTATTTAGTCCATAACAGATCTGGCACTCAAAATCATGAATGGCATAAATCAATATTCCTGCTCATAACTACTATGTTACACTCTCTTTATGAAAATAATAAAAGGCCAGGCATGATAAACATCAAAGTCCAAGACTGAGTGGAACAGGGATTCTCACTACAACTTATAAAATCCTTCACGTGTTCCTACTCCAGTTTCCTTAAATTCATCTTTGAGTTCTAAAACAAAGAGACTGCATTAAAAGAGATTAAAAATATGGACTCTAAATCAGTGGTCTAGTATTGGTAAAGCAGCTTTCAAAGTTTCCAGGGAGGGTAGTTTGTAGACAGACGTCAGTACCTAGCAGATCCCATGTGGTCAACACAAGCAGAAGCAGTAATGGAGCCACCTTGAATGAGCACCAGCAGAAGTGATATTGTCTTTGGAGGGCATCTTTGAAGCATGGCTTCAGAGCAACCTCTTTGGGCTCCAAGATGAGATTGGTGGTGAGGGGGAAATGTCTAACACTATGAGAAGGTCAAGAAGACTTTTTCATAAAACATATGTGAGCTAAACCCCAAAGTTATTTGACAAGAATTTTTTTGGAAATCAATATTCTCATTAGATGAATTATTATGTCTGAGCTAGAAAAAACATTGTGACATTTGTATCATGATTGTATTTACTACAACTCTTCTAGTTTTTATTATTTTTAAAGTTTCTTCCAGATCATACACTCTGCAATTTTTGGATATAATATTTTATATTATTAGTGCCTTCTCAAATAATCACATTGAGTTAGATTCTTCAAGTCAAGAAAAGCAGACATCAGAACAATGTTAGTGTACAAGGAGTTCAAAAAATAAATGAGCAACCACTTTTAAATTTTTTTCAGTGTGATACTAAACAATAAAATGGACATGAGTTACCAACAGCTTGTTGTGGTTTTCCACTCTCAAAGGCTAAGAAACTTTAGAATGATTAATTGCTTCCTATGCATGATAAGTTATGTAATTTCACATCTAGAATCATTCTACGTAAAGTCTAAGAAGATCAAGGATATTGAAGCCATTTGATGACCCAACCAGCCCATGATTTCATCATTTTTTTTTTCTCAAGAAGTATGATGTACGTAGCTCAGTGTGGCTTCTTAGGGCAAGCTGATCTCAAAAAAAAAAATTACCTATGCTGATCCTATGCCTTTAAGCCTCTTCAACCAATTTTATCATTTGCTGGTAGCCAATAAAATTAGTGATTTATTTCATCATAGCCCCATGTATGAAAAGGCAACTCTCTAATCTTTCCACTTGGTCCACTTGATTCTACTCTTTCATTCCTGCTCAGTTTCTATATCACCCTATTTCTATAGATCACTTCTTCCAGGAAAACGAGTCTGAGATGGATAATTGCATGCAGGAGGCTTATAAGGGGGAGCTCTTCAGAGTAGGGTGAAATAGAAGCAGAATGGAGCAGAGGGAGAAGTTGAACTATAGTACTGTTGCAATGGAGTTCTCAGAAGATCCTATTGGGATCTATGGAATTAGAATGGCTCTTCATAGTTGCCCCAAATCAAAGTAAGGGGTCTGAAATATTGTACCCTGCATTGACTAGTCAATGGGTGCAAGGATGCTACCATACTAAAGCGGCATCCTTCAATGAGGACAATTTCAGGAGAGAAATTCAGCTGTGAGCAGTCAGTAGTCAGCACTCCTGGAAGCTGGGGAAATGAGAGGCCTGGTCCTAAAGTGGGTCCCTGGATAGCACACCACAGTGTCCCATACAACCTGACTTCTAAGCTTCTTGTTTTTGTGTCCAGTGTTCAAGGCTGCCCCTTCTTCTTGGTTTTCTCATTATGATCTGATGTACTCTCTTGGACACTGCTTTGGTCTCATCCTCTGGTTCTTTTGTTTGTTTGTTTGTTTTATGTTGTTGTTGCTATTCTAGATCACAAAATGTACCTGCCATATGCAAAGATAAGCTAGAACAATGTGACTGGGGCTTAAAAAGGTCTGGTTAAGGCACAGTTGCCAATCCTCCTGCAAAGTAATTCCTCTACATTCCTCTTCAAGGATTATGCATAATTAAATTGAAGGCATTTGACTTTCCTCCCTCTATGTAACTCCCTTTCTACCTCCATAGACTACCTCTTTACTGCAACAAAACAAGCATTTCTGCTTCTAGGTCTTGGCTGAAGTTTTTACTTTCATGGTGATGTCCTTGTCCTATATTTGTATCTAAGTATATTGCCATGGTTGCAACCTACCTCTGCCTTTAACATTTCTCCAAATTTCTTGCCTCCTTCAGACTCTTTTAGCACACATCATCTCTGTCACTCATTGCACATTTAATAATATACCTCTGATTTTAACTTTTTATGCTAACTGTTCTTCACATTAATAGCCATGAATTTCTTGCACTTAAAAAAAAGTAGCATCTTGCTTATTGCAGGGTTTAGTGGGGGTTGTTCATCTCTCACTTTATTTAACTTACTTAACTCTCATTTATATTTTTGCTCAAATATTACCTTTCATAAAGAGAAATTCCCTGACTACCTCATCAAAGTAATTCCAACCATACTCAGCTATTCCACCCTAACTCTCTACCTCCTTATGATGACACCTTTTTCTTCATAGCTTCTTGTCTCCTCACTATAGTACTCCCAATGCCAAGAAGTACAAGAAGTATACATAGTATGTAATAAATGCAATAAGTATTTATTAATGAAATCACTTGTTAACTGATATTTATTAACTACTCTGTGTATGGCACAGTGTTTACTAAGTGAACAGTGAGAAGTACAATAGTTATGTTTCCTGCCCTCAGGTAGGATGTAGTCCAGTTATTGAAACAAACATTAATCAAAAGATAGTTTATTATATATTTTCAAATAACTAGAAGAGAGGATATTGAATGTTCCCAACACAAAGAAATGATAAATGTTTGAGATGATGGATATGCTAAGTACCCAGATCTGATCACTGCACTGTTTATGTGTAGAAACATTACTGTGCCCCCATAAATATGTACAGTCATTATGCATCAATTAAAAAGTAAACATAAAGTCACACAAATAAATATATAAAGCCAATACTTTATTTCCGATGTTCCAACTGGCATCTAGGGCATCTAGATGATGCTTCTGTGCTACCCTTCAGATTCCTGATAGAACAGAATCCAACTCCAATGAGTCCAAAGACTTTAGAGCAAAGAACACTTGCAGAGGCATGGAAAGTGCTAAGGTAATAGACAAATAACTTGAGAGGCTCAGAGACCACCAAGAGCAGAAGCCATGGCTACCCTTAAGGATAAAGGACTAAGTGAAAGAAATAGCATTATTGGAACCCACTGAGTACTGATGCCATGGCAAAGGGCCACACAACAGGTGCAGTAATCAAGGAGAGATGGTGGCCACTGCAATGAAACAGCTGAACAGGAAGTCAGGAAGATGTTTCTCAGCCTCCCTCTCTCACCCTCCCCTGTTCTTCTGCTAGTGCATCCCACCGGACAAATCCAACTGGAACCTAGGTGGCAAGAGAGTATGGGTAATTATCTTAGTCTGTTCAGCTACTATAACACAATCCATAGACTGGGTAATTTATAAACAACAGAAATTTATTTCTCACAGTTCTAGAGGCTGGGAAGTTCAGGATCAAGGTGCCAGCAGGTTTTGTGTCTGCTAAGAACCGGTTTCTCACAGCACCTTCTTGCTATGTCTTCACATGGTGAAAAGGGAAGCAAGCCCCCTCCAAACCTTTTTAAAAGGGTGCTACTCCCATTCATAAGAGCAGACTTTTTATTACCTAATCACCTCCCAAAGGCCCATCCATCTCTTTATACTATTGCATTGAGGATTAAGTTTCTACATATTAATGGGGGGGGCACCATTATTCAGACCATAGCTATGATGACGTTCCTAGGTGTCCACTCCTGGGATGCAGAACAGGGTAGAAGGTGAAGATTGGATTTTGAAGGTGTGTGTGCAATGGTGGGGGGTGTGAGGAGGCCAAGGACAGAAAATATCCAGCAAGACTTGGAAGGGCTAAAAAGCATAGTACTAGAAATTGATATACTCCCCTGCCCATCCTATCACTCAGGAGTACAGTGTTAGCACCTCGACAAATACCCAATAAAAGACAGAATTGAGTCACTTGTTTAATAGAGTTTTAATGTTTAATTGTATTTGTTTTCTTCTCATAATTTGAGCACTTATTCATGATCCTGAAATGTTCTACTAATAAATGTTTTCTGACCAGAAGAAAAAGTGTTTTCTTTAGTTGTTGTTGTTGTCTTTTTTTTTAAGATGGTCACTCTGTCACCCAAGCTGGAGTGCAGTGGTACACGATCTAGGCTCTTTGCAACCTCCGCCTCCCAGGTTGAAGCAATTCTTCTGCCTTGGGTTTCCAGGTAACTAGGATTACAGGCACATACCACCATATCCAGCTAATTTTTTTTTTTTTTAATTTTTAGTAGAGATGGGGTTTTACCATGTTGGCCAGGCTGATCTTGAACTCCAGACCTCAGGAGTGAACTACCCACCTCAGCCTCCCAAAGTGCTGGGATTACAGGTGTGAGCCACCATACTCAGCCATATTTTCTTCTAAATATAGAAAATTCTCTTCCCCAGAGAATTTTGAGGTTAAATAATTTACTAATTACGATTCTGTGGAAAGAGTAACAAACTAGTCCCAAAATTATCATTATGTAGAAACCTCTATGTTAAAACCAGCTAATACTAAAGGTAATATTGTAGTGAATTATCATTTAAATAAGGGTGATTATGTTGCATATATTTTTCCAAGTATCTGTGTAATTTCTGGCAGTTTATTGAAACAGGAGATTTCATTCTTTCCCTAACTTCCTGTGCTATTGCCTCTCCGCTCTAAACTTACCCATTTATATTCTGCTCTGTGATGCTCAGGATGGAAATTCCTCAAGCTACACTTTTCCTTTATAGTTGTTAAGCTCTGCCATTAGAATGAAGATTAAAAAGCCGATAAAGGAAGAGAGGCCCATTAGTGCTTCCTGTTCCTATCAACATCATCCCAGCAGTTACACATCATTCTTAATCCTCAATGCACAGTAGTCGGTTCCAGTTTTCAACCTTTTGCTCACTCCAAGACCAGCCTCCTTGTAACTCTTATGAGATACCAGCACCAGTCAAACAGCATAATCTCCCGGGAGAGGTGAGTTTCAGACAGAAAGCCCCTCCTCTAAGCTTCTAGATCACAGTAACTCCAAATTTGTTCCTTTGTCGCCAACTCTGAGAATGGCAGTTACCACCTGTATTTACTATTGCTATGCTAGTTTATTGCTCTCTTTCATTTGTTCAGATCCTCAGCCAATGGTTAACCAATTCCCTATATTAAATTCTTCGTTAAAATAACTGGTGTGGTTTCTGTTTTCTTAACTGGACATAACTAGACAGAAGTGTGGAAGGAAAATATTTTGGGTCCCCAAAATCACTAATGGGAAATTTCAATCCGGGAACTGCTCAGGGCAAGTCTGTCTCTTATTGTATTCCAAGTCATCCCTCTGGTCACTGAGACGGATGCATATTCTGATTGCCTCCTTTGGAAAGGCTTATCAGAAACTCTAGAGAATGCAAATATGTTTCTCTCACCTACCTGTGACCTAGAAGGCCCCTCCCTGCTTCGAGTTGTACTTCTTATATATATTGATTGATGTTTCATGTCTCCCTAAAATATGTAAAACCAAACTGTGCCCCAACCACCTTGGGCACATGTCAAGGCATTATGAGCAGAAGAACAATTTGAGACAAAAGGTAGATGTAATACTTAAAATGAAAATAAAAACATTTTTATTAATTTATTTGCTCCATTGATTCATCTACTCATTTATTCCACATATTTTTATGTACCTTTTCTATGCCAGGGCCTCTGAGATTAAGGGGAGGCCTTGAGATACACTGGTGAACCAAAGCAGACACACCTCTGTCCCTGTGAGGCTCATATTCCAATACGAGAAACAAAGTTAATTAAATAATCATGTTCACAAACGTATAATTGACATTGTGCTGTGTCCTATAAAGAAAAGTTTGTAGAGCTGTGGGAAGATGGAATTGATGTAGTGAAGCAAAAAGTAGGGGGAATGGTCTTCCAGGTCAAGCAACTGGCATCAGTGAAGAGCCATGGTGAGAAGGAGAAGGCAGGTAAAAGTGCCTGGAAGAGAAGCTGAGTGCCTGGGTGGAGTGGGGAGCAGGGACCCCTGGGTGCTATGGAATGACTTCCATTGCTATCTTACTATCCTCATATTGCAGTTTTGTTATTAAACGTGTTAAGCATGTTCTGAATGAAGAGACCACCTGAACAGGCTTTGTATGAGCAACAAGGCTGTTTATTCACTTGGGTGCAAACAGGCTGAATCTGAAAAGAGTCAGCAGAGGCTGGTGGGATAGGAGCTGGTTTTATAGGTTTAGGGTAGACAATGGAAAGTTACAGTTCAGGGTGGTTTTTGCAAGCCAGGGGAGTTTTCACAGGGTCCAATGTCACAAGGTTGGCATATCAGTTGAGACAGGAACAATGGCAGAATGTCACAAGGTCAGTTAATCAGACACTGCAGGAGCTAGATATTCTTCTTCCTTTGTGGTTTTCCTGTTACCTCAGACTTTCTGGCTCTGGGAGGCCATCTGGAGGTGTACGTGCTGCTAACAGAGTTTATAATGGCTTGACAACAGAGCTGCCATCTTTGGGGGGCCTAACAAAAAGTAATTGCAAAGCTGCAATTACTTTTTCACCAACCTAATAATTAGAAGCACTGGAACTCAATAGATACAGGGAACCAGTGAAAAACAGAAAGTAGCCCTTGTTCAGGGTCTCAGCCCCAGAAAATAATATTCCAGGCCACAAGCTGAGAAAAAAGAGAAGATGACTCCCTACCCCTGTGTGCTATAGAGGAGGGCTGCTCACTAATGATTCTGCAGGGGAGAAAGAAACCAAAGCAGAATTTAATGTGGAAACAAAGGACTACCTCTCTCCAGCAGGGCATTTTAATTTCACATGCAGAGTAAAGCCATGCTAGACTCCTTTGCTGACATATCCTGTTGGACTCCAAAATACATGAATTTATGAAGAGCACAGATGAGTTGGTTATAGAAAACAGTTTCAGCATTTGGTGTAATTAATGTAAATATTGCATGCAACATAAAAATAATCTTATACCTTCTTTATTTAAAGCAGGTTTAATTAATGTTAAGTGCTGTAACAAGTGGTAATTTCTGCCTCCTTGCTTCTCACCTCACACTGTGTGGAAATGCTCCCTGCTGTCTTGTTTACCTGCAGATTTTAGAGTCTAAATGCACAGGAGGGAATTTATATTTTATTTCTAAGGCTTTCTCTTTTCCTTCCAAGATGGCTTCTTTCTTTTAGCAAGAGAAACTATTCCCAACGCCTCTTGAAAATTCCTTTCTTGTAGACAAGTTCTGTATCTTGCACTCCTTGCAATGACCTACACGGACCCACTCCAGGTTGATGGGCCTAACCATCAGGAGCAGGAATGTAGGTCATTGTTACTGGCCACTGCTTAACAACTGGACTCCTTTCTCCTCTCATTCTTCCTTTAGATTGACTCCACAGGGATCCTAAACAAGACAAGAAACTGGTTGGGGTGTCAAAAGCAAATGTCAAGAAAACAGAGAGAATTGCATTAGGCTTACAAAATAGCCAGGAGGGATTCTTCTGTGAGCTGCCTGTCTTTCTTCTGAGCGAAAAGGCATACCTATTTAGCATTCTCAGCCTAACATGAGCAGAGAGGCTAAAATTATGGAGGAATGTGTCTGTCTATTGATATCATATTTTATATTTTCTAAAACAGAATACATTCATTTTCTTAATGATCTGCAATACAATATTTTAAGACAGATACTGGAGAAGTTTTCAGAGTAGCTCTTCAAATAAAATTCACTTTATCTCTTGGCTGGTGGCTGAATACCATCACAGAAAGTAATGTTTTATATTCCAGTCTCTTGTAGTATTCAGGAAAATAGTTAAGGTGTACCAGGTAACAGGACATCAACAGCATGAATGATTGACTGGGAAAGGCCAATTACTTAATATTTCCATACCAAAGATTTAGAGGGGTGTTATCTGCCTGGTGTTTACAAATTGCAGATTTTCTATGTTGTTTAACATAGTTTTGTTAATGAAAAATTTAGGACAAATTATATTTAACAGAGTTTAATTGAACAAAGAACAATTCACAAATCCACCAGCCCCCAGAACCAAAATAGGTTCAGAGCGACTCCAGGGCTGCCACATGGTCATATGATATAGACAGAAGGAAAGTCATATGCAGAAAATGGAAGTAAGGTACAGAAACAGCTGGATTGGTTACAGCACATCATTGGTCTCATTTTAACTCAGTTGGAACAGCTGGCCGCCTGTAATTGGCTAAAACTCTGTGATTGGCGCAAGAGTAGGTTACAGTCTGCTTCCACATCCAGTTAGCTTACGGTTCACTATGTTTGCAGAAATCTTTAGGGCAAACCTAAAATATTTAACAAGGCATCTTTAGGCTAAAGTTAATTTAACAGTTTCAAACTACAGTCTCCATAAATCAGAAAGATTCGGACAAACACAAAAATCTGTTTAGATCAGAGACTTTAAAATTCCAGCATCCTTAATTTTATGAGTTTATTTCTGAGCAATACAAATCTGAAATGACTGGATGTTTTCTTTGGGAGTAATGTTAGTATTCCAGAGGTTACCTGCTGTTTCAAAAATCTAGTTTTCCTTTTTATTTAAACATGAAGAAAAATATTGGCACCAAAAAGTACTTTTCTTGTAGTGAAGTTTCATGTTAGTACAAAATACTTTGATTTGCTTAGAAATCATTTAATAACGCCAAATCAAAATATATTCATAATTTATGGGGACTTTTTATAACTTACAAACTGCAGCTAATCCTGATTTGTTCTAAATATAATTTGAGGAATTTTAGACTTTAAAATGTATATTTGGGGTTGTGAAATTTGCTTGCTATTTTTATAGAGGACTCAAGTGTCTGATTTAAAACCAAAATATTGCAAAGGAGTGAATCAAAGTTGAAGATGCTTTTAATTGCTCCTGTGAAAAGCTCCCTGGGCTCAGTAAAAAAAAATAATAATAATAATAAATGCAGTCATGTTTAATTTTCTGTAATGTTAAAGCTTTCACAAATAAAGCAGGAATCCATATGTTTTTACCCTGAAACTACAGGGAATCACAACAGGAGAAAGAAATGGTCCTGATTGTGGACACCTCAATTTTTCCACCATGTGTCAGCCTTAAGAAACTGGCAAAATTTGGGCTGGCCACAGTGGCTCATGCCTGTAATCCCAGCACTTTGAGACGCCAAGGTGGGTGGATCGCCTGAGGTCAGGAGTTCAAGACCAGCCTGACCAACACAGTGAAACCCCCTCTCTACTAAAAATACGAAATTAGACAGGCATGGTGGTAGGCACCTGTAATCCCAGCTACTCGGGAGGCTGAGGCAATAGAATTGCTTAAACCCTGGGGGCAGAGGTCGCAGTGAGTTGAGGTCACGCCACTGTACTCCAGCCTAGGCGAAAGAGTGAAAATCTGTTTCAAAAAAAAAATGGCAAAATGTGTTCTCCTATAGCTTCTCCTTTTACCTTTTGGCCTTTGCTATCTTCCTGCTGATTAACCTCCATTTACCCTTGACGCCCCCAAAATGCCTTCTGTCATTCAAAGACTACCTACTCCAGCAAAGGGAGATTTTTTCCCACCCAATAACTGCTTCTTCATCATTGGGACTTCACTTCCCCATCTTCTGTTCCTCCTGGGCTGTATGCTACTGAAACAATGAATGAATCCTCACACAATAACATGTCTTCGGTGATAGTTTCCCAATCTTTTAGATCGCCCCTTTACAAGTTAAAATTCCATATCTCTCAAAAATCATTAAATGACACTAATGGTAACCATTTCAGGCCCTTTGGAAGACTTCTAGGACAGATAGTCCTTGGACAATAGAGGCAGCTGCCTTGCCAGCTCTGTGTAATGCATTTTCCCTTCCTTTTATTTAACTTTCCCCACCCCAACACCACCACCTATAAACAAACCTACAGAGAATTTTCTCCACGGATTTATGACAAGCACTTCTCCGATGAAAAGGTCAAGAATCAGTTAATCAGCAAGTTAACAGCACCAATATGTTCCCTACAATGTACTAGGCACCTTGGGGATGTTTAAAAAAAGTGAAACTTGGGTTGTAAGGCAAGAATTCTCATCCCCGGTGGTACCTAGAGAGCAAGATAAGACAGCAGGCTCTCCTGGGGGCACTTGTAATAAATGTTGAAGGAGTTAGAAGAGAGAAGAGGCTGCAGATGTATACACATTCTATAGTGGCTTCAGTGCTTGCCCAGAGGAGGTATGACTTGCTCAAAGCCTCAAAAGGTGAAATTATTTAGATAGATCATTAGCAAATGGCCACACCAGAAGGGTGCATAGACATGAAATGTGTGATTTTTTTTTTAAGCCAGTGAAATAGCCAAACATGGTCACAATAAAAATACTGTGAGCCAGTCACTCTGGAATCACTGAAGTTGGCAACCTCTTAAAAGCACAGGTGCACAGTGAATCAAAAGCTCCAACAGTCCCGGGAGAAAAGTCTAAATAAGATGTGGGTTTTGAGAATTTTTTAAAAGCTATGCCATACCCTGAGAGGTGATGCAGAGGAGAAAGATCAAATGGTGGCTCTAGTTCTGGCGGCTTCAGATATTGGTACCATGGCAGGACAGCCCTCCTGGGGCTAGTCCCACCCATTACTCAATTCCAAAGCCACATCCACAAACTGGATGTCTTAAAACAACAGAAATATATTCTGTCACAATTCTGGAGGGTAGAAATCTGAAATTAGAGGGTCCGCAGGGCTATTTCCTTCTGAAGGATCTAAGGGAGAATGTGTTCTATGCCTCTTTCCTAGTAGGATTTTGGCAGCAATTTTGGCATTCCCTGGGCTGTAGATGAATCAGTCCAATCTCTGCCTTTGCCATCTCATGGTCATCTTCTCCCTGTGTTTCTCTGTGTCTTCACGTCGCATTCTCCTGTGTCTCTCTTTTCTTTTAAGGACATCAGTTGCCTTAGTTCAGGCTGTTATAACAAAAATAACAGTGACTGGGTGGCTTAAACAGCAAACATTTATTTCTCATAGTTCTGGAAGCTGAAAGTTAGGGTGCCAGTATGTTTAAGTTCTTGGTGAAGTCCCTCTTCCTGATTCTGGTTTACAGCTTGCCATCTTTTTGTATCCCAACATAATGGAGTGAGCAAGCAAGAGAGCGAGAGAGAGACAGAGAGAGAGAGAGAGAGATAATATATTTCCTCTTAAAAGGGCACTAATCCCATTCATGAGGATTCTACCCTTATGAACGAATCACCTCCCAAAGGCCCCACCTCCTAATATCATTACAATGGGGGTTAGGATTTTAACAGATGAGCGGAGGACCACAGACATTCCGTGTATATCACCAGTCATATCGAATTAAGTTTCCACTATACTTCAGTATTATCTCCTCTTAACTAACAGCTTCTGTTATGACCCTATTTTCAAATTAGGCCACATTCTGGACTACTGAGGCCTTGCACTTCGATATATCTTTTAAGGCATAGAAGACGCATAACTGTCTGCCCTCTGTCCCTGCACCCCAAATTCATGTCCTAAAATACATTCCCTTCCATACTTCCATCCCAACATCCTCAAAAGCCTTACCCTATTCCAGCATCAATTCTAAGTCCAAAATCTCATCTAAATACAACCACTAAAAAAAGTACTAGTTCTCATGATCCAAGTCATCCAACTCCTACCCAAATACAAGTTGGATTCTAGGCAGGCTCCATCTTGTGGCAAAATTCCTCTCTCTGTCTGTGGACCAGTGAAACCAAACAAGTTATGTGCTTTCAAAATACAATGGCAGAACAGGCATAGGATAGATATTCCCATTCCAAAAGGGAGAAGTTGGAAGGAATAAAGGAGTCACTGGTCTAAGGCAAGCTTGCAACCCAGCAGGACAAATTCCATTGAGTTCCAAGGCCTCAGAATCATGTACTGACGCTTGATGTTTTGTCTTCTGGGGCCACAAGGAAGGCCCCATCCCCTCAGCTCTGGGTGGTAACTGGATTTTCTGGAATTAAGGAGGCGGGAGCCCTATCCCCTGGTTATGTTGCCTTTCTGGCCTCTGCATTCATAGCTCTGCCCTCTGCGTCATTCTTCCTTCATAACATTCCATCTCTGTCTCTTTCAATGCAGGCTGGCTGTGTTTCTTCCAGTATAAAAGTCTCAAAACTCTGGTCTTTGATCCTATTGGCTGTTCTCCTGTAGATGTGGGCCTTATAAGAGATCCACACCATCAGATACAAGGACTCTCCATAGATACTTCCTGAATAACAGCATCTTTGTTCCTAGCAGCTGCTGAGATAGTTGATTGGATGCAAGAGTCACACACCTAATCGCTTTAGCAAACTCTTGTCTAGGCACACCCTTGACCCTATTACTAGCACATGCTATCTGGATAGCCTATATTTTTTTTCCAAAATAGGAAATTCTGACTTCTTTTTGTTTACCACTTAATTCTGCAGTGTATCTCCTTCTTCTAGCAGTTTATAATAAGCACCAAAACAGAAACCAGGCTGCACCTTCCATATTTTTCTTGGAAATCTCCCCAGCTAAATATCCAAGTACATTACTTGCACATTCTCCTTCTCACTGCTGAACAGCAGAACACAATTCAGCCAAATTCTCTGCCACTTAATAACAAGGACTGTGTTTCTTCCATTTTACAAAAACATGTTCCTCCGATCTACTTGAAACCTCACCAGAGGCATCTTTACCCTTCGTATTTTTAGTAGCATTCTATCCATGTATTCTCTAAGATGATAGAAGCTTTCTCTGCAGCCCTCCTCACTTCTTTCTGAGCCCTGGAACGGCCTTTAATGTTCATATTTCTGCCAAGATTCTCTTCAAAGCAATCTAGGCTTTTCTATCACGAACCTCAAAATTCAGCCTCTATCCATTGCCCAATTTCAAAGCCACTTGTATGGTTTTAGTTATTTGTTATGGCAGCACCTCTCTTCCTGGGACAGAAATCTACATTGCTTTCCTAAGGCTGCTGTAACAAAGTACCACAAACGTGTGCCTGAAGATAGTAGAAACTGATTGACTCATAGTTCCAGAGTCTAGAAATCTGAAGTCAAGGTGTTGGCTGGGTTTGTTTCTTTTTCCTTTTTGTTTCCTGTTTATTTTTTTTTTTTTTTTTTTTGGTTTTGGGTTTGAGTTTGAGTTGTTTTTTAATGGTTTTAAGGAAGAACCTGTTCCCTGCATCTCTTCCAGCTGCTGGCAGGTATCAGCCATTCTTAGCATTTCTTGGCTTGTAGATGTGTCACACTGTTCTCTGCTGCTGTCACCTGGTGGTCATCTTCCCCTTGCATTTCTCTGCTTCCTCACATTCTTCCCTCCACAGGTTTCTCTCCTCTTCTAAGGATACCAGTCATGTTGAGTTCCTCCCTATTCCTATTCCATTATGATTTCATCATAACCAACTTTATTTGCAACCCATTTTCAAATAAGTTCACATGCTGAAGTACTGAGGGTTAGTATTTCAACATATCTTTTGGAGGGACACAATTCAATTCACAATAATGTGTAATTTGAAAAATGCAATAAGTCAGAACTCCTGGGCATGATGTCCCCTCAATTAAGCATGATAATAGTAAATTACCCTTCCAAAAAGAACCAAATACAGGCAGCAGCTAGAGCAAAGAAATGTCTTTATGGCTATAGTTCGTACATGAACTTCAGGGAATGATCTGTGATACGGCAAGGGGTGGGGAGATTCTTCATACTCCTGTAATTCTCATCTTTGCCCAGAAAGACTTACTTGTTGCAGGGATGCCCATGTGTGATTAGTGAGCCTCTGCTCATGTTCATAAGACCATCGTCTGCTTAAACAGAATCAGTCCAACGTCCTTTACCTTCTGTATTGAAAGTGGTAGTAACTGAAAAAATCTTTCCTTTTTTTTTTTTTTTTTTGAGACGGAGTCTTGCTCTGTTGCCCAGGCTGGAGGGCAGTGGTGCAGTCTTGGCTCACTGCAACCTCCGCCTCCCAGGTTCAAATGATTCTCCTGCCTCAGCCTCCTGAGTAGCTACAACTACAGGTGCGTGCCACCAGGCCCGGCTAATTTTTGTATTTTTAGTATAGATGGGGTTTCACCGTGTTACCCAGGATGATCGTGATCTCCTGACCTTGCGATTCACCTGTTTCTGCCTTCCGAAGATCACACGAGTGATTACAGCTGTCAGCCACCGTGCCCGGCCTGAAAAAAATCTTTAAGAGTTCTTTCACTTTGGCTTAGAACCTAACTCTCAGTGATGAGTGACTCTAGTGTGGCATATGGATTGTATTAGCAGTCCACATTTCTCATATCTTTCTGTATCTATGCTCTTTGGTATACACTCTGATTCTGAGCTTGGCCAACCTACTTGCTTTGGCCAATGGAATAGTAGTAACTTTGATACAAGCAAAGGTTACTTGAAAAAGCCCTTGCATATTTCTGCTCTTTCTCTCTCCATTTTGCTTCTCTGACTTTGACTTGAGAACACGCCAAAATGGCCAGGATAGATGACTGGAGGATGAGACTCATTATGCAGTCTAGGCAGTTATTCCGAGTGAGACCCTAGAAACCTGAGCAAGCCCTGACAGTGTCAGCAAAGCCACCTAGTCCACCCACAGCTAACCACAGTCACAAGAGTAAGCCTCACCATGCCCAACTCAGTAGAACCAACTTACCTATTAGTTTGAGAGAAATAATCAGTATTTGTTTTTTTTAATCTACAAGGTTTTGAGGGTATTTGTTATGTAGTAGTATTATGGTAACAGATTACTGAATCATACAACAAGCAATGCCACCCTAACACCCATGACTTCTAGGGCAGCTACAGAATATGGCCAATATCCATGCTTCAAACAAAACTCAGGACAGTTTGACACAAGTGTTCATAACAGAAAGAGTATATTTTGTGAGGGGATGGCTTGTATTTCTGCTTTTCTTATGGAGAGCAGTCTTCTTCCTGTAACTCAAGCCCATTGTCCAGTCCCTAAAACAAATCAGATTCTCAATAAGTATTTTTAAATTAATGAATGAATGATTTTTCCATGAAGCATCTCATAAGCAAATGGAAATTGCAAAAGAACAATCATGATGTGTTACACTTCTTATATTTCCCAATTTTGTAATTACAGCACTGACCATGCAGTAAGAACTCAATAACGAGGACTTGCTAATTTGTTAATTGATTGATGAGACTCAGCCGCTATCACTTACCCCTGAGAAATGAACCAAGAAGCAGAATTAAACTTCATTAAGAAAGATTTCATTAGGCTCACAAGACTTTTGTGACTTTCAAGGTTCCTAACTACCAGAAAAGGATATTGTATTGTTTCTCTGGGGAACTGAAGAGTCTTATATGTTTTGCAGAGTAAACTTTCTTATGGGATATATAATACCTTCCACAGTCATGTAATAGATTATTGTTCATTTTTCTTTTCCTTTTTTGATTCTATGTTCATTCTATGTTCACATGTCAACTACAAGTTCTTATATAAGACAAAACAAGTGCCTTAAATAATGTGCTATTTTGGTCAATAAAATATTTAAATATAAGAAAGTAATATTTTGTCAAATAATATCAAAATGAAAACACTGGCAAGAGCCACACCTTCACTAAGTATTGACGGAGCATCCACAGTGTACAAGGCAAAATGCTTGGATCTGGACAAGGTACAGACTCTAATTTCTACCCTTGTGGAGGTAGAAAGACATAAATAACTGATTATGACAATTATAATGTTATCAGGAGCATATGCATGGTAAGAGGAAATAATTAACTCTGCATAGAAGAAAAGAAAAAGATTTCATGGGGGCATCAAGATTTGAGTTGAAAATAAGCAAAAATTAACACAGTAGAAGAGGAGAGGAAGACTGATAAGGTTTGAATTTGTGTTCCCACCCAAATCTCATGACAAATTGTAATTTCTAGTATTGAAGGAGGGGCCTGGTGGGAGGTGAACTGGTCATGAGAGCAGACTTCCTCCTTGTTGTTCTCGGGATAGTGAGTGAGTTCTCGGGAGATCTGGTTGTTTAAAAGTGTGTAGCACCTCCCCCTTCACTCTCTTCCTCCTGCTCTGGGTGTGTGAAGACGTGCCTCCTTCCTCTTCGGCTTCATCCATGATTGTAATTTTCCTGAGGCCTCATCCCCATGCTTCCTGTACAGCCTGCAGTAATGTGAGTCAATTAAACCTCTTTTCTTTATAAATTACACAGTCTGAGGGATTTCTTTATAGAAGCGCAAGAACAGACTGATACAAAGAATATCTAGGCAAAGATAACAAACTGTGCAAAGTCACAATGAGTAGCTCAGTCTGATGACTTATGGACTAAATGAGGTCAGGTGTCAAGAGAGGAGGCTGGAGCATAGATGTGGATTCTGACCTGTAAAACCACAGAAGTCCAGCTAAGAGGTCATATGATAGCAAGTCACTGAAGGCTTTTAATTTCATTTAAAGTTTAAATGTTTGCACTAGGGAACATTGTAAAGAAGGGGTTAGGGTAAATGTATACTAGAGAGGAAATATTGCTACAAATTCACATGTGACGATGCTGAGCACCCAGCATTGGAGGGCTGCACTCCGGGACTTCAAAGAGATGGTATGCACAGCTGGTAAAATATTGTGTGGCTAGCCAGCTGTAATCATTTTCAGTTAATGTTCTTGATTGGTGTTGGCTTATAGTTACGCTGTTGTGCTGTTAAATAAGACTGCGGCCTTTCTCTTTCACTCTCAGCATGGAGCTATCTTAATTAAGTCAAGAAAAGGAAGGAAGGTACAGGAGCCTGCCGATATTAATGAGCTGTGGGAAAGTTCTTTCTAGCATTACAGAAACAATTATTAAAACTCTACATGCCTGGGAGACTGTGACCCTTTATAACACTTGAAAACAAAAGCTTTCTAGGTATCTGTTCCATTAGATAGATAGTTATGAGAACTTCATACTCAATAAAAAAGGAAAAAACAGTGTACTATTTTACATCAAGAAAAGAAAACCAAGAATTAGTAACAAATAAGCAGAATAATCAGCTAATGAACAACAGTCATTGAGCACCTACTATGTAATTCATCGTTAATTGTTTTGGGTCCTTTCTGGGTGGGTCAGCTCCTACAATAGCCTATTGGTAAAATGCACAGAGTTTATCTGCCCTGTTATATAGATGGGCGGTATTCGTATGTGCACAGGATCAGTAATGTAAACAAAAGATACCTTTTAAACTATATATTTTCCCAACATAGATTATGCATTTTTTTCAAACAAAATAATTTTATCTGTCAGAAGCTCTGAGAGTTTTAGGTCTTTACGAGTATTTACTTCAAGCAGTATTTCTCAAACTACTGCTGCGTGTGAAATGTTTATTTTACAAAACTGTCATTAGTACCACAGGGCTGTCAAGAAAAACTATTCGTAGCTAGAAAGCGAAAAAATTAGAGGTTGAAAGATTTTATATCAGAAAACAAAAATTATAAAATCAGCAGCAAAAGACAAGGAGGAAGGATGTGAAACAGGAGGAAAGTAATCGGTCAGATGATACGAAGTCAACAAGGTTAAGACTAAAAGCTCAGTGCTGTTTTTGTAAATACCTAAGAGTTAAAATTAAGAATTAAAGATTAGGCCAGGCACAGTAGCTCACATCTGTAACCCCAGTGTTTTGGGAGGCCAAAGCAGGAGGATTGCTTGAGGTTAGGAGTTCAAGACCAGCCTGAGCAACATAGCTGCCCACATCATTTTTACAAAAAAATTTAAAATTTAGCTGAGGATGGTGGCATATGCACGTAGTCCTAGCTACTTTGCAAGCTGAGAAAGGAGCATCACTTGAGCCCTGGAGGTTGAGGCTGTGGTGAGCCATGATCACTGGACTCCAGCCTGGGCAACAGAGCAAGACTCTCTTTCTCAAGAAAAAAAAGAAAAAAAAATTTGCAGCTAAATTTCATGTGGGCACCATACAACAATGATACATTTCCCTTTCTCCAAATAGCCCCTTTGATCTTGCTGCATAAAATCCATTTTGTCTCATTTCTGGGAACAAAGAAATAAAATGTAACCATAGGAAGGGAGAAAACATTTTCTGTTCCTTGATAAAAGATTTGGCAAGAATAGAGATTGAAAATACTTTCACCAATTGTCAAGTGTCACTGTGCTTTAATTAGAAAAACAAGTGACAGGGAAGAATGAGCTGTTGCAGTACCTTAGCTGTTGCATAATTTGTGATGCAATCGATGTCTAGAAAGACATTTAGTTCAGTATATCTTACCACTGAAGTCAGTTATCTTCTGATTTTTAGTCTTGCGTCTTTGAGAAGCTAGCAAACATAATATTTCAGAATGTTTATCCATAAATTTAGCAAACATTTGTGAAACACATAGGTGCCAAATTTGATGTGGCAAGTACATGAAAAAGAAATGGCAATAAAATTTCTCCTTTTAAAAAGTTTTCAGCCTATGGATAAACATGTGTGAAAAAAAATACAAAGCAAGCTGTGAATTCAATTAAATAATGTAAACATAAATGTCAAAGGTATTCATCCTTTACATTTAAAGTTTAACTGAGAGTTTTGGAAAGAAGACAGAGTATCTCTACACCTTCCTACAACTTGTCTTTTGCATAAACTAAGTCTCAATTTCCTAATTTGTAAAATAAGGATAGGTGTTTAATATTAAATATTTCTCAGCCCATTGTATGGTAAGAACACTGTGGGAAAGATTACTTCATATAATGCATCATAAACATATTGAAAACATCTCTATTTTTCTGAGCATTTGTATTGTCTTTTATAAATCTATATTCTTAAATTTCCCAAAGCATTGCACATTTTTAATTGAAATCAGTGGGGAAAGAACAATATATTTCAAAAAATTCATTAATTGAATGAATTTTTGATCCCTTTATATGTATCTGTGGATAGCAGATAATATATTAATTCTTTTTGAGGTAATGATGCAAAAATTTTAACAAAGCATTTACATACACACTTTAAGGAGTATTGTGCTGACCTTTGAGAATTCACCTTCGGAGAGTTATATTTTGATGACATGTCATTGGCTTTTATAAAGCTCACATTAAGAGTTCTCTGCAGCCTGTACAATGGTTCATGACTGTAACCCCAGCTCTCTGGGAGGCCAAGGCAGGCAGATCACTTGAGGTCAGGAGTTGGAGACCAGCTGGCCAGCATGAGGAAACCTGGCTCCTCTAAAAATACAAAAAAAAAAAAAAAAAAAAAGCCAGGTGTGGTGGCAGGTGCCTGTAGTCTCAGCTACTTGGAGGCTGAGAAAAATCACTTGAACCTGGGAAGTGGAGGTTGCATGAGCTGAGATCACACCATTGCACTCCAGCCTGGGTGACAGCTAGACTCTGTCTCAAAAAAAAAAAAAGGCCAGGCATGGTGATTTGCACTTGTAATCCCAGAACCCAAGGCGAGTAGATCACCTGAGGTCGGGAGTTTGAGACCAGCCTGACCAACATCGAGAAACCCTGTCTCTACTGAAAATACAAAATTAGCTGGGCGTGGTGGTGCATTCCTGTAATCCCAGCTACTCAGGAGGCTGAGGCAGGAGAATCACTTGAACCTGGAAGGTGGAGGACGTGGTGAGCCGAGATCACACCATTGCACTCCAGCTTGGTCAACAAGAACAAAACTCTGTACCAAAAAAAAAAAAAAGTAGTGTGGAATCTGCTTCTGTATCAAACAAAACCTCTGATCTGATTTCCCCTAACAGCTACTACCATTTTTGTCTGCCTCCATTTTCTGCAAAATTCCTCTAAAGATTATAATTTTTCTTATTACCTGACTTCATCCCTTCTCTCTCAAACCATCTCTAATCATGCTTCTCTTCCCCACTCCTAAAAGATATCTCTCTGGAGGTTACCAATAACTTCTTGTAATAGCACATTTTCACAATGGTGTTCCCGGTGTCTTCAATGATGCACTTTCTTCACTTGGCCTCACCCACACTCCTTTCTCTTAGCTCATAGGTCACTAGTTCTCAGTCTTTTATGCTGATTCTCTTCTTTCTGGACTCCTAAGTTAGAAGTGACTTGTCTCACTCTTTAATCTTCTATTCTTCTTCAACAATCACACAATTCCTTGGTAATTCACTCTAGTCTCTTTGATTTAATACCCTTTATATGCAAGTGACACTAATTTTTTATCTCTTTCCAAGACTTCTGTCTTGAACTCTGGACTTATATATCCAACTGCCTACTCAATACCTCTGTTCGAATGCAATATAATCATGTCCAAATTAATATGTCCAAAACTGAACGGATTCTGCAGTCTTTCCCCAAAGTATTCCATGTATATTCTTCGCTATCTTAGTTGATGGCAACTCTCGCCAAGATGGCATTCTTGGAGTCATTCTCAGTTCTTTTTATGTATTTCCTATACAATCAGCCATAAGATCTCAATGGTCTCCAAAGCACATGTGCATACCTCTTGTCACCATTTCCATCACCTCCCTTATGGTGGAAGTTAGCACCATTGGTAGCTAGATTAACCCCAGTAACCTTCAAATTGTTCTTTTAGCTTCTAACATCAGCTCTTCTATAGACTACTTTCATCAGCAGCCAGAGAAATCCTTTTAAAGCAAAAGTTGGATCTTGTAACGCCTCTGCCCCTTCAACATCTCCCTCATCTCATTCAAAATAAAAGCCAAACTCGTCACAGTGACCTACAAGTCCCCACCACATTAGACTTCATCACCTTTCTAATTGAATTTCGACTACTCTGAGTTTATTCTGCCAAGAACACAAGAGACACTACCTCTGGGCCCTTATGGTAGTAACTCTCTCTTGCTGCAACACTCCTTCAGACACCTTCATTTACCAACTTCTTCACTCATTCAAGTCTTTACTCAAAAAGGCAGCCCCATCTAATTTAAAACAGTAACCTGCACTACTAGTCCAGTCCCCTTTGCCCTGTTCTACCTTTTGTACCACTCATTGCCATCTAACATACTGTAACATTTATTTATTATACCTATTTGTTGTCTCTATTTCTCAACTAGAATGAAAGCCTCATACAAAAGGGAATTACTGTGTTTTGTGCACTAATGGGACAGTGTGGGAAAAAAAATATAACAGGTACTGAATGTTAAAGGTGCCTATTCATTCCATGCATGCATGAATGAAACAGAGCTGAAAGAGAAAGAAAATGAGGTCCGCACATCATCTAAGACCCTGGATCATGGACATAATGTAGCATATATGGTATAGAATGACACATGCCTAGTCATCCTGTCAAAAAATTCAATTTAGGTTGGGCATAGTTGCTTACACCTTTAATGCCAGCATTTTGGGAGGCCTAGGCAGGCGGATCACCTGAGGTCAGGAGTTCGAGACCAGCCTGGCCAACATGGAGAAACCCTGTCTCTACTAAAAATACAAAAAAAATTAGCCAGGAACTGTGGTGATCGCCTGTAATTCCAGCTACTTGTGAGGCTGAGGCAAGAGAATCACTTGAACTCTGTAGTCAGAGGTTGCAGTGAACCGAGATCACACCATTGCACTCCAGCCTGGGCAGTAGAGAAGGACTCCATTTAAAATAAAATTTAAAAAAAAAAAAAAAAAACCTAGTTTGATTTTATTTTTTCTTAAAATGAAACGTATTAATTATTTGCTGAATGTATCTCAAATTTAATCACTATCTTTTTAAAAATCACTATCATGGTTTTTTTGGGAGCATCAAAATCTACTAATACTTTTTGTTCCTTTCTGGTCTTGCGTTCCAAACTACATTGCACTTTAACTGTCTCTAGATTCTTTTCTTTACCCATACTTCTGATATTCTGATATTCCCCCCTCTGCCCAAAATAACTCTTCTCTAAATTTTGCTAAATGAATTATAATCAGTAAAAAGTTTACAGGCACTACGGTTTTTTATGTACTGACTAAATTAGTCTCATGTTACTATTATTCTTGTGTGAGTCTAGATATGAGGTAGTAAGTTAACAAAGTCCTCAACTCTTCTACTGCTTTATTCTGTTGTATCCTAGTCTATTCCATTGTTGTGGCTTTTTTTCCCCCTTCAACCCAATACCACGTAGTATCCATTTCTATCACTTTATAGCAGGTCTTCTTATCGACTAGAGAGATTACTTTTTGTTCTTCAAGAATGGGGACTGGCAGATTGGGTGGCGGGGTAGTAAGGGAGGTGGCCAAAGCATACGAAATATTAGTTAGAAGAAGTAAGTTCAAGAGCTCTAGTGTACAGTATGATGACTACAGTTAATAACAATGTATTCGTAAAATTTGCTAAGACAATAGATTTTAAGTGCCCTCAACACACACAAAAAAAAGTGTCATAGTGCATCTGGTTTTTGGTTTATTGGTGGTTGGTTTGTTTTGTGACAGGGTCTCCCTGTGTCACCCAGGCTGGAGTGCAGTGGTTTGATCACAGCTCACTGCAGCCTCGATGTCCCCAGGCCTCCCACCGCAGCCTCCCAAGTAACTGGGACTACAGGCACCTGCCACCACATTTGGCTGATTTTTATATTTTTTGGAAAGATAGAGTTTTGCCTTGTTGCACAGGCTGGTCACAAACTCCTGGGCTCAAGTGATCTACCCACCTCAACCTCCCAAAGTGCTGGGATTACAGGTGTGAGTCACTGCATCTAGCCAGCAGATGCGAAATCTGTTAATTCACTTAATTTACCCATGCCACAATGTATTTCTGTTTCAAAACTACATGTTGTATATGATAAATACATACAATTTTATTTGCTAATTTATTAAATAAAAATTTCCATCAAAACATTAGGTGGAAATGTTAAAAGTTTTTTTTTAAGAAAAAAAAAGTTTCCTAGTCTCTTATAACGTTGGACCTTTGCATGTTCACTGCAGTTTAGAATCAGCCTGTTTATTTGCACATACGGAAGCACAGGTTCAGTGCAGACACACGTGGATACATATGTGCGTGTATGGATTTGGTTTGCTAATATTTCCGCATCTACGATCATGAGAGCTGTTACTCTATAATTATCCTTTCTTGAAATCTCTTTGTAGGATTTGATTTGATCAATTTAAAGTGAGTTGGACTATGCACGCTTCTTTTGAATGTCAAGATCAACCTCACTTTTGGGTGCTGTCTCCTAAATTTTTCTACCTAGTGGGTTTCGTAAGTCTGTCTTAAGTTCAGCCTCTTTGGGAATCAGGTAGTGTGCCCAGGGGAACGGCATCTTTAAATTCAAAATTTTATTCTTTCAATTTCCATCTTCTAGATTCGGCCAATCAATTTTCAATTTCTTCTTAGCTCCCAGTGTGTGTCCATTCTTACTCAGTTCTTCTAGTTGACCTTAGCAGATGAGTAGGTTTGAAATATCTACTCATCATTACTAGAAGTGCACATCCTTCCACAGGTACACTCTTGACCCTCCTAAAGTGGGTAGAGGGGGCTTATCCCAAGTGAAAGACAAGTCAGAGGTTGACCTTTACCCTCATTTTGATGAAGTGAGTCTGAGGTAAATGGAGCTCCATAAACCCTTCTTGGTGTCTGGAGATACCAAGGAAAGGCTTCTAGGAAAGTCTTCGTTTTTCTCATCCAGGGTTCATACTTTATACAGTCAGAGAAGGTGGTCACTGGCTGTCTCAGGAGTATATCATGTACCTCAGCAACTCTAGAACAGTGTAGAGGGTTTTTAATTCCCCTCCTAGTATTTATCAGTCTCAAAATAGGACATGACTAACAAAATCTGGACCATGTCTAGAGAGAAGGAGGAAAAAATAGGACAAACTCACAAAACTAATAGGAAATGGAATAGATGTGATTTCTGAGATGAAAATTTCTGGTCAAACAAAAATGACATCTGGCCCCCTGCAGCAGACCCATAACTACCATGATCAGCCTTATGGATGAAAAGTTGAATAAAAAATCATTAGTGACCTCCACAATTGCTGGCATTAAGGAATGGGCAGACATGTGCAAAATAAGTTTATCAGTGATGGCATTGTATATAACAAAGGTCTTTAAAATGTGCTATTTGCATAGGGATGGAAGTGCTTAACTGTTGGTGAAGGTCAGAAAGAATCCTCAGAACAAGAGATAAAAACTGACATCTCTTTAGTGATGAGTAAGCTTTGCCTAGGTATACAAAGGAAAATCATGATTATAATGAAAGGTCATGTCCTATAAGCAAGAGGGTGGGGGATTAAATGAAGTAGTCAAGTTTTCTGTTTGCAGTGAGAAATGTTAAAAGGAAACAGTGGAAAACACTACAAAGCAGAATCCAGGGACGAGTTGAAGTTGGAAATTATAAATCTGTTGTGTTACCAACCTCAACAGTTGTGTGATTATTTTTTCTCCTTAAGAATGCTCTGGCAAATTCTGTTGTATTAATAGAGAACAGATGGATATGCAGCAAAGTAAAAGTTCCTCCTGAAAGATGTGCCATAATCCTACAATGAAAATTAAGGGAAGATTTCTGGATCGAGAGAGAAAGAGTTTTTTTTATTGGAGTACAAGAAGATGCGGAAGGCAGGAGATACGGTTTTTCAAGTAGAGTATGTATGTTGCTGAAAAACCCTTCCTTCCAGCACTGTGAGAAGGCCTTGGGAAACCCACATTTGTGTGTAAGTTTAGAGTGTAGCTAAGTCTGAGCCATCAGAGCATGAAGCTAGAGAGCCAGCATGCTGAGGACCAAGGGACCTGAGCCAGAGATTATATTACTCTCTACCTTTTATTAACAAATCTCTTCTGGCCTTGATCTCATGGCTAGAAATTTCTGCACTAGTTAACCATACCTGTGAAAAATGGGGGTTATTCCAAGAAGCCTGATGACTTAGACCCTACCACAAATGTAATCAATGTATCCTGTGTTAAATTCACAATTAAAATAGAAAAAATGGGCCAAATGTGGTAGCTCATGCCTATAATCCCAATACTTTGGGAGGTCAAGGTGGGAGAATCGCTTGAGCCCAGGAATTCAAGGCTGCAGTGAGCCATGATTGTGCCATTGCCCTGTAGCCTGGGCAACAGATTAAGACTCTGTTTCTAAAAACTAATAACATGAAAATAAAAGATCAAATAAAATAGGAAAATATATTCCTTTATTTTTAACAGATTAGGTGTAATTGATATACAGGGAGCTGCACATATTTAAAGTGTGCATTTGATGAGTTCGATATCAAACATTTGTAATCCCATCATCACAAGGTCACAGTCATGTCCCAAACCTCTCGGTTTCTTTGTATTCCTTTGTTTTTGTACTTGTTTTTCAGTGAAAAGAACACCTAACATAAAATCTACCCTCTTAAATTTTGAAGTGCAAAATACCATATTGTTAACTATAGGCTCTACATTGGACAGCTGATTACTAGAACTTTTTCATCTAGCATAAGTGAAACTTTATGCCCATTAAACAATTCCCCAGTTTCCCCAAGCCCCATTATGGTATTCTTTGCTTCCATGAATTTAACTGTTACAGATACTTCATGTAAGTGGAAGTCTGTCCTTCTGTGACTGGCTTATTTTACTAAACATAATGTCCTCCAGGTTCATACACCTTGTCACAACGGACAGGATTTCTTTCTTTTTCAACACTGATAATAAATACTGCATTTTATGTGTATACCGTATGTTATTTTCTCATTCCTCTATTAATGAACACTTGGGTTGTTTCCATATCTTAGCTATGTGCATACTGTTGTAATGAACATGGGTGAAGATATCTCTCCGAGATCTTGATTTTAATTCTTTTGGACATATACTCAGAAGTGGGATTGCTAGATAATATGGTCGTCCTATTTTATTGTTACCTTTTGAGGAACATCCGAACTGTATGCCATAGATACTACACCATCATACCTTCCCACCAACATCGTGCAGGGGTTCCAAATTTTCTACATCTTTGCCAACACTTATTTTAAAAATACATAAGCCATCCTAACAGGTGTGAGGTAAAAGGTAATTGTAGCTGTGTTTTGTATTTTCCTGATTGTTAGTGATATTGAACATATTGTATATACCTGTTTGCCATTTGTGTGTCTACACTGAAGAAATGTTTACATCTTTTACCTATTTTTAATTAGCTTTTGTTCCTTTTTGTTTGGTGTTTTTGTTATTTTGCCATTGAGTTGTAAGAGGCTCTTACATACTATGGAAATTAACACCTTATGAGATAAATAGTTTACAAATATTTCATTCTATAGGTTATCTTGTCATTCTGTTGAATATTGCCTAACAATGCAGAAGTTTGTTTTTTTGTTTTCTGTTTTTTAGTTTAATGTAGTTCTGTTATAGTAGGTAGCTGATCAGGTATGAGCAGGGCAAGAGGGGGCTCCCCCGACACACACCACAGAAGTGTCCGGCAGCCATCAGGTGATGGTCGAGCAGCTGTTAATGGTCTCTCTAGAATAATAAATGGTCACAACTAGCACCAGTGAAAGGCAGTGTCCTAATAGAAAAGTCCTGAAACTGGTGAATAGCAGCATCCCAGTAAGATCTCAGGAGTGGAGAGAAGTAAGGCCAGACACCGGAAGTATGTCAATGTATAAAACCCCCAGTCAACAAGTCAAGCCACACACTTGGTCTCTCAAGTCACCTGACTGGCTTTCTTCCAAATGTACTTTCCTTCCTTTCATTCCTGCTGTAAAGCTTATTAATAAACTTTCACTTCTGTTCTAAAATTTGCCTTGGTCTCACCTTATGTCTGATGCCCCTTAGTCAAATTCTTTCTTCTGAGGAGGCAATAATTGAGGTTGCTGGAGACGCATATGGATAACTATCACTGCTAACAGTCCCACTTATCTATTTTTGCTTTTGTTGCCTGTGCTCTGTTGTCATATTCAAAAAAATTATTGACAGGATTAATGTCAAGAAGCTTTTCCCATTTTCTTCTGTTTGTTTTACAGTTTCAAGTCTTACATTTAAGTCTTTATTCCATTGTCAGTTGATTTTTACATATAGTATGAGATAGGGATTCAATTTTATTCTTTTTGCATCTGGCTATCTAGATTTTTGTACACCATTTGCTAAAGAGACTGTTCTTTCCCCATTGTAATTATTGTTGACTATCCTTTCCCCATTGTAATTATTGTAATCTTTTGTTGAAGATGAAATGATAAATGTCTAAGCTTATTTCTGGGCTCTTTATTTTATTCCACTAGTCTATGTATCAGTCTTTGTGCCAGAACCATATTGTTTTTATTGTTGTGGCTTTGTAACATATTTTGAAATCAGGATGTGTGATGCCTCCAGATTTGTTTTTTTCTCAAGATCACTTTGGCTATTCTTGGTCTATTTTGGTTCCCTGTGAATTTTAGAATATTTATTTTATTTTTTTAATTATATTTTTAAGTAGTTGGAATTTGACAAGGATACCATTGTCTCTATAGATCACTTTGAGTAGTATGAATATTTTACCTATATTAATTCTTCCAATCCATGAACACATACATCTTTCCATTTATTTGTGTCTTCAATTTCTTTCATTAATGTTCTCTAATTTTCATTGTACAAGTCTTTCGCTTCCCTGGTTAAATTTATTTTTGTTATTCTTTCAAATGCTCTTGTAAATGGTGTCGTTTTTATAATTTCCTTTACAGATGGATCTTTGTTAGTGTATAGAAACACATCTGATTTTTATATATTGGTTGTATATCCTGCAACTTTACTGAAGTCATGTATTAGCCTTAACAGTGCTTGGCAAACTCTTCAGAGTTTTCTACATATAGGATTATGTCATGTACAAACAGAAATAACTTTGCTTGTTCCTTTCTGATTTGAATTCTATTTTTTTTAGTGCTCCAGTGGTGCAATTGGTTAGTGCATGGTACTAATATGGCAGTATGTGTGTGAGTGAATTCCTTTTATTTTTTCTTGACTGCTTTCTCTGGTGAGGACTTTCAGTATGTTGAGTAGAATTGGTAAGAGTGGGCAACTCTGTCTTGCTCCTGATCTTACAGGAAAAGATTTCAGTTTCTTACCTTGAGTATTATGTTAGCTATGGGTGTGCCATATATGGCCCTTATTAGGTTGAGGTACGTTTCTTCTCTACCTATTGTGTTGAGCCATTTTATTATGAAAGTATTGCATTTTGCTCAAATGCTTTTTCTATGTTTATTTGAGATTACATTATCACATTTTTTTAAAGAGAGAAAAGGAGAAAGAAAGAAACAGCAAAAGAAAGAAAAAAGAGAATGAAAGAGAGAAAGAAAGAGGACAAGAAAGAGAGAGAGAGAGAGGATGGGATTCTTGTTTTATTGCCCAGGCTAGAACGCAGTCTAAAAATGGGTATTAAAAACCTCTTTTATGCCAATAATTGTGCTTAACAATGGAGACAGGAAGGAATAGGGGATGAAAATAACAAATAAGCAGCCAACCAATATTTTATTTAAACTTGTGAGATGCTATGCAATTGC